>SKCR01039288.1:0-77551 GCA_019454045.1 Zanthoxylum bungeanum | reverse complement strand
GTCGAAACAAATATATTCGACGCTAAAACTACATTTTGCGTCCAATATATTTCGACGCTAAATTAATTTTTCTGACGCTTATAGGTCATATATTGGGACGAAATAATTCGACGCTAAAAGTTAGACTTTTAGCGTCGTTTAGTTTTGACGCTAAAGTATATTAAAAAAATAATATTTGTATACTTACAGCGGCGATCCTTTTACTATTAGCGTCGAATAGTTCGACGCCAAAAACACATTTAGCGTCGACTAGTTCGACAAAAATAGTTAAAAAATGTGTTTTTTTAAAAAATTATTAATTTACTGCTTTTGGTCTAAAATAATTAATTTTAATATTTAATTTAACTGAAAAAAAATTCCTGATTAATAAAAGAATTACGAAATATTATAATAATTATTTTATTATTATATTGAAATTTTTTTTTAGAAAAAAACATATTATATTAAAACTATTTGTTAAAAATGTTTATACAAATGGATATAAAATATATTGCTACTGTGATGGGGGGACGCTCGAGCCCGATGCACCCTGACTAAGTGAAGCCTCCAACATCTGGCGGAAAGCTAGCATTTGCTGTTCGAACTGCTCCATCTTCTTTTCGTGTGGTCCACCTTGACCTGTTGTAGCACCTCCTAGTCTTCTTCAGCTCGTCTCGGGTGGTGGCTAGCCGGTCTGGGTGGTGGCTTGCGGGTCTTGGGTGGTGGCTAGTTGGTCTTGGGTGGTGACTAACTGGTCTCGAAGAGAGGAGACATTGTCCGAATTAACAGTATTGCGTGCAGATGACGTCGGCTTCTTACGAGTGCCAAGGCCAACGTTGTAAGCTGTCTGATTCTTGAAAACCAATTGCGACAACTGCTCATCTGGTATCGGGTCGGACCCTGTCTCCTAAGTTTGATGTTGGAGTTCCATCATTTTGTTCTGTTTAAAAAAAGAAGTTAATGTTAGAATTTTTTAGAAAAAATTAACATATATAATAATTATTTTATTTTAAAATTGAAACTTACATAGCATCGTTCAGCTTCTTCTTTATCCATTTGTTTTCTCATTGTAATGCGTCACTCGAAAAAATCTGGAAATGATTGCACCTCACATGTGTTACTCTGTTTAAAAAACAGAAAATAAATTCCGTATTATTCCACATTAGTAAAAAACACATGAACTGTTATATTTTACGTTAGGAATATTTACCTCAGAATGTTCGGCACGATGTTGGATAAAATGGCTCTTCGAACCTCCACGGTGGTTTAAAACGCAAGTGACTTCGATTTTCCACATTTGCGTGACATTTATCCTGCATTTACCAACACTGTAAGTACCGAAAACAAAGACAATTATAAATTTTCGTTTATTTCAAAATTTACCTCGTGTTTTTTGCTAGACCAAAGCTCACATAAGAATGTCCAGTCTTGCTCCTCTATAAAATCAGGCTTATGTTGTTAAGACTCTGAAGGTCCATGTTCGTCGAATATTGGTTTCAAGACTTTTGTCCTATAATCCTTATAACATATCCCCATGTGGTAGTCAATATACTGTTGGACATTCAATTTGGTCAGATCGAAGTCGAACCACTCCTACAGGAATAGCAACCGAGTAAAAATAAGTATAAAATAAAAATGTTAACTAACAAACAATTTCGAAAACTTAATACCGTATGGAAACTCACAAGTAGCGAAGAGAATAGCTGGTTGATTTTCGTCTCTCACGGTATCTTTCTCCAAGAAACGTAGTTTTGGGGAGCTTCAAATCGAGCTGTAGCTCATATGGCTGTAGTAAACGCTGAATTATGTTGTCCGACTTGACTTTGTCCATCATCTGAAATCTCAATCCGGATACGGCCGTGAGCCTTAACGTACTTAGCCAACCCTAGGCCACAGGTGCGTCCTCGACCCTTCGCTGTACTGGACTCACTTGTGCTAGCAGAGACTCCATCAGGGCCAGTTGTCCTTGCTGATGTAGATGGAGTCGCATTAGCCCGTCTGCGATTGCCCGGTGCCATCTGGAAAAACACACAAAGTTTCAGGTTTCCATCACAATAACTCACTTGTGGTGGCTTGGATCTAACATATTATATGCATGAATCAAGGATAAATAGTATGAACTGCATAAATGAAAAGGTCCAAGCAAGACACACATTCTTAGTAGATAGAATCATCACATCCAAGATTAAAAATGAGTGAAGAAAGAAATGTCCTTTGGTGTCTGTGGTCGACCGATCAGGTCACCAACCTGTAAAACTCAAACACTGTAGTGGTGTGAGTCATAAGACTCAGTAAGTAACTATGCTCATTCCTTGAGCATCATACACAAGCAAGGTCTGAATTCCATTTTATATAATCTGAACTTTTTGTGATCATGCACTTATATCACAGTCTGATTTATTTTTCTGATTCCTTACCCATTTATAAACTCATTACTAGTTACTAGTCTTTCTAACTATTCATACGTGAATTTTAAGCTCTGTCTCTTATTTACAATCAACATCCATATTATACTTATTAAGTTCCCATATCTCTAATCATCAAATAAATTCCATTACGCTTCTACTGCACTATTCTGTATCTTATTACTTACCTACTTACTTTTTATACATTCTTTACTAATCTAGTGCAGGTAATAGGTATTTATTATAACTTTCTCTCTTTCACTATCTTGAAATATTATCAAATCGGACAACTAAAATATTATTCCTGTTAAACATTTAATCCACTATCACTATCCATGTATACATGCATATGTTATCATTTCATCATGATCTAACATTCTTACAATATGTTCTTTCTAAGTAAGCATATAACTCATACAATCATCATTGATACATATACATTTAAATAAGATCATGCTACTATGCACTCGTACTTTACAAAATGTTACTTCTATATGAACATGCTATACACAAAGTTAACCATATATGCATACTGATGCAAACATGTCATCATGTATTAATGCCAACTATATGCTTCCAAATGATAACTATAATGTATGATTTATATGCATAACTTGTGAACTATTTTCAACTTTAACATGTAATATAATTTAGAAGATACTTCTTGAAAACCTTTTCTAGAAAACTGTTTTCTGAAAACTGTTTTCTGAAACTCTTTCTGAAAATCTCTTTATAAAACTAGACTTGCTGAAAACATCCTTTAAATCTCTAGTTTCTGGAAACTGTCTCTAAAATCTGTTTTCTGAAAACTGTTTACTAAAATCTGACTTTTGAAAACTATATACTGATGATCTGAAAACTATGTACTGAAAATCTGAAAACTGAAAATACTCGATGCCCAGGACAACAACTCAACTGGCAACGTAGAGCTCTACACCCAAGACAACAACTCAACTGGCAGTGTAGCCACCACTAGGGACCAGATACACGATCCTAAGCCGCCATCCTGGCCCTACATGTGCACATATCCTCTGTATCTGTCAATTCCAACTGTAATAGTTACATATTGGGATAAGTTTTTCCCTCATGCCCCAAAAAACATAAACTCATAGAAAATATTTTCTGAAATTCTTTTCTTTAAAAACCCTTTTTGAATTTCCAAACCATTCTTTATTTCAACTCAATTCATGAAAATCATAATGCACAACATGCCTATACATTTCTTATGCTTTCACTAATCACAGCCATATTTTATTATATGCTCACCTCATACTATCATATATGTTCATGCATATATTCATGCATTCCACAAATTAATGATATATGTATTCTATTTCCTTATATGCATTCATCATGCATGCTCAAGCTCAATAGATACATACTGCTAAAATTATACTAATCCATATTAACACATACTTTAAGCATATTATCATATATATCTTTAGGTACCATTTACCCTTTTGTTCACTACCTCATTTAATTCATAAAAACTTGACTTACCCTTACAACTTATAATATTATTGTTTTCGCAAAACAAAACAATAAGTAATCCAACTTACACACCCACATTTTAATCAACATAACCAAAGCATGGCTCATATATATATATATATATAATTTACTTATTTATTCATGTACTTTATCCATTACTATATATGTTCAATGTAGGTTTTCAATATTAGTACCAAATTGAACTGTAAAATATAACAATACCTATAAAATCTAAATACCTATTAACACTCAATACACATTTAAGGCTGTAAAATCAGTGGCCATCTCCAAACTAAAACCAAAGCCCAAACCAGATATGACACCACTTATTTACATGGATAATTCTCTTTTATTCATTTAAGCTCACCAAAAGGTAACCCATTGAATACTTAGCAACCCAAAATTCTGTCATTACCTGTTTTTAAACAACCACATAAATTAAAACATTCACTCTACATTCAGGATTCCTCCAATTGCTAAGTTAAATGCTGATTCTTTCCCAATTTTCCTAATTACTTCAATCCAGTTAATTTCATTCAATTTCAAGGTTATAATAAGCTTTGATTGAATCCTCTATACCTATTAATGATGAAATTAACGTATCTAGATGTGAATGTAAATGTAATCAAAACTTACCCATTCAGGCTTCAATTTCTTCTTTAATACATAATGCCAATGTAAAAACTCAGTTTGATATCCATCAAGTAATTCTTTAAACCATTGCCCTTTCTATGATCCAATTTCAAAATACCTAAATGAGTTTCTATATTACACTCTCATCAGGAACTCAGAACATAGTAATAAATGCCCTTCAAATATGGACATACTATAAGCCATTAAAACAATATTCAATACATTCTGTTTTGTTTACTTTTCCCCAACTTTCTCAGTGTTTAAACAAATTCTAAACTTCTAAATTCTCTCAAAATCTCGCACCAAGCGTCAAAACACCTAACATCCACCATGAATAAAAACACCACCAAAATTGCCCCAAATTATGTTACTGTCGATTCTTTTTCTTCTTCTTAAACTATTTAATTTCTTTCAATTTCAAGAATTAAGCCCAGACTTAAGAACATGATTTTAATTCTAATTATTTTGTCTAACCAATTACTCAATTCCTTACAAAATCTAAACCCATCGAACAAGAAATCTCAAGGAATTCACTACCATTGTGTACTTACCTATTGTATCAGAGCTTTAAATTGTTGAACCCCTCTTTTCTTCTACTTCTTCTCTGCCTTTCTTCCTCTCGGTTTCTATCTCTCTCTTGACTTCTCTATTTTTCTTCTCTTCTGCCCAGTTTTTGATTATTCTCCTCGGTTTTTCTGGATCTCCCCTTCTCCCCCTCTTTCGTTTTCTGTGTGTGTTAATTTTATATCACGTGTGTGTGTGTTGAAAGGGTAACACGTGTGTGTATCATATAATTGTGTGTGTTTGTTTATTTGGTATATGCATTACACGTGGATATGTGATATAAATATCTAGGTCCATTAATTATCAATTGCTAAATTTCAATGCAACCCCTCTAGTTTGATTCTACATTATTCTGCAATCTATCTCTTGCAATAATTCCCAAATTTCTGTAAAAATAAATCTTGTGTTCAGATACGGCCTCTCAAACAAAATTAATACTTACGCAAAAATACTAAAATACATCGGGATGTTATTTCAATACCATTTTATTCTCATCATCAAATTCATCATCATCATCAAAGTATCATCATCATCATCAACAACCATCATCATCATCATCAAATTCATCATCAAATACATGCAGCTTCCTAATGAATTCTGCCAACATATCCCAAGACCAAGCTTAAAAATTTCATCCACCCAATGCATAACACTACTACAAAAATATAAGAAATGATCACTAATCCCCAGTTTCCTTTCAAGAAAAAAACAATACTAAAGCTTTCTTTCAACCAAATTTCATCCACCCAAGCTTTCTTTCAACCAAATATAAGAAATGAAATTCAAAAAACACTTACCTGTAAAGTCGAGAAAGAAGAAGAAGACACTGGTTTGAGCCGAGAAAGATGAAGAAGACACTTAGAGCTCAGTTTTTGGACGTTTGAGCCGAGAAAGAAGAAGACACTGGTTTTAGGGATTTAAGGGACATTTAGCGTTGAAATTATTTGCTTTTAGCGTCGAATAATTCGACGCTAAAAAGTTGACAGCTTATTAAAAAATTAGGTTATTTTTTGGGGAAGTTTAATTTTTTAAGTTAGCGTCGAATTATCTAAAATCGATGCTAAATTTCTAACATTTAGCGTCGATTATTATTTCGACGCTAAATTGCTACCATTAATAATAATTACAATAATATGATAATTATACTATTAATAATAGTGACAATCGTTCAACCATATTTAAATAATAATTCAAAACAACAACTATACATTATAATAATAAAAATTATTCATCAATCTCATTATACACTAACTTCATTATTCACTATTATCTTTGGTATTTGAGGATTCGTGACTAGACTCGAAGTCATTTTCAGAGTCAAATTCTTCTTCAATTGCTACTTCCACGCTAACTTCAGAATGGGGAATTATCTCAACGTCTGTATTATCTCGAGTTAATGTGATATTTTCAGGAACGGTGACAGTTGATACATAAAATATATGTTCAGGAACTTCGAAGTTGCCGGAAACTTCTTGTGTTTCATCTGATATGTCAACACTATCTTTCTCTTGCGTGTCTCAAATGCCCATATGTTGTAACTTTTCTACCACCATCCATCCATTTCCTAACTTTGGATCAGATATATATCACTGAACGTGCTTGGGTACAAAAATATATGGATCATTCTTGTACCAAAAATGTTGAACATTAATTGACGTTAGATGATTACTAACTTGAATTCTCTTATTTCTGGCATTTGTGTCAAACCACATGCATTCGAATAGCATAATATGTCGTCTGGGTCTGTATATCAACTCAATGACTGATTGCAACACTCCGTAGAAGTCAATAATATCTGAGCCGTGTTCTCATTGGACTATAATTTCATAATTCGGAGTCACATGAGCAACATCTTGCTGTTCGGTATGAAATCTAACTCCGTTCACAATGCATCCACTGTATTCATAAGTCTGCTTTTGAGGCCCATAAGCCAAGGAAACCAACGAGGATGACGAGTCCAATTGACCATTTTTCACTTGGTTGTTTATCTAACAATGAGAGAAATATATGTGTTAATATAACAAACTGAAATATTTAATGTTAGGATAAAAATAAATATACAATGTTAGGCCTTACAGTTGTCTCAAACCATTTAGGAAATTCTTTTTTGTGTGTTCCATCAACGTTATGGTCACCACCACATTGTAGCATTGTAATATGTTGCCTACAAAAAATGAGTTAGGTTAATGTATGGCAAAAAAAATATAGTTATGCACCAAAAAAACTTACGAAATACGGTTGCACTTCATCACAATTACTCAATATAAACTAATGCGCACGTTGAACTTCCTCAAAAGTTAGTAATTTGACACCTACTGCTCCAAATGGTCTGTAATTTTGACGGAACACTGTGATTTCTTGCTTATTACTTGCATCTTCATCATAGTTTCGTGGCCGACGATTAAAATGAGTTTCAATATTCTGCATGTACATCGAATAAAATTTTATTGCTTCACTTATTACAATAGCTTCTGCTATTGACCCTTCAGGGCGCGCCTTATTTTTCACATATTTTTTGTAATCTCCCAAAGCCCTGCAGATATGAAAATAAGTTTGCATTAATAATAAATTCAATGCACAGTAAAAATTTAAGAATGTAATATTCGCTCCATCTTGCATAGGATTATCACGATTCCTCGCTCAAGTTTGTCAATAACAGATGTGGTTAATGTCCTCCGACATAATTGTTTAAAGAAGCCACATAGATCAAGTACGACGTCGCATACATTCGGGGGAGATAAGGTCGAATGCCAACAGAAAGGAGAATCTCGAGAAGCACATGACAATCGTGACTCTTTAACCCCGTTATTGTATCATCTCTGACCCAATGCCCAATATTCGATGCATAATCATCAGGAAATTTAACCATTTTCAGCCAATCACAGAATGATTTTCTCTCTGATTGAGTTAGCACATAACTAGCAGGTGGCTTAATAAGACCTCGAGAAGTGACTTGTAAATGCAATTCACTGCGAATTCTAAGATCTTGTAGGTCCAATCTAGCATTTACAGTGTCTTTTGTCTTACCCGGAATATTGAATAGTGTGCCCACTAAACTCTCACATATGTTTTTTTCTATATGCATTACATCCAAATTATGTCGCAAACTCAGAGTCCCCCAATATTCTAACTCAAAGAAAATACTTTTTCCTGTCCAATTCAACTCTTCAGGTTGACGTTTTCGATTTTTATCTCTATTATTAGGATGTTTACCTGGTGTGCTGTCTCTGAGATGTTGATGTTGGCAAAATATGTCGAATCCAGATAATGGACTGGGCATACTCTGAGGTTCATGTTGACCGTTAAATAATTTACTCCTCCGCCAAGGATGACTCAACTCAAGAAATCTCATGTGCCCTGTGTATCCTATTTTATTCCGTAATCATTGCGAAGGTGTTTGACCCGCACAAACTGGACATGCCATGTATCCCTTAGTGCTCCATCCAGATAATGAACCATAAGCTGGAAAATCATTAATGGTCCATAATAATACGACATGCATCTAAAAATACTGCTCGGAAGCTGCATCATAGGTATGCACACCCACATTCCATAATGTTTGTAACTCATTGATCAATGGTCTCAAGTAAATATTCATATCTTTACCAGAGGAACGTGGACCAAGGATAAGCAATGACATAAACATGAACGGATCCTTCATACATTTCCATGGAGGTAAGTTATATGGAATAACAATAACGGGCCACATGCTATAAGAGTTGTACATATTCCCAAATGGGTTAAAACCATCAGAGGCAAGACCTAACCTGACATTACGGGGGTCCTCAGCGAAACGGGGGTACATGTCATCAAATTCCTTCCACTCGGTTCCATCCGCATGATGTCTAAGTATGCCATCCGCACCGATCCTCTTTTCATGATGCCACATCATGTCAGTCGCTGTGTGTCGTGACATAAACAACCTCTGCAGCCTGGGCGTTAAATGGAAAATCGCAATATCTTTTGAGGCACTTTCTTCCCCATACCACGGACTTTGTACCGACTTTCACCACATATCGGACAATATTCAAGTGATTCATACTCGGCACGAAATAATACACGATCATACTTACAAGCATGAATGGATTCATACCCCATTCCCAGATCACACAATATTTTCTTTGCCTCGTAGTACGACTTAGGCAATTCGCTTCCAACCGGTAACATTTGCCTCAGTAACTCTAGCATCATATCAATACTTTTGTTGGTCATTCTGTTGATCACTTTAATATGTAATAATTTCACAACGAAATTCAAGATCGACATTCTAGCACCTTCAAATGTAATTTTTTTTGCCTCATCAAGTAGTTCACTAAATAAATTTTGTTTATTTCCACTTAACACTGGCATGTCACCACTAACACTATGACCAAGTTGTGGACCTTGTAAGTCATGCAAAGCATCGGTTATCTCATCGTTTGCAGGTTGATTGTAACTACTGCTCCCTTCACCGGAATCAATAAACCGTGACTGAGAATTATACTGCTCACCGTGATAAATCCACGTACGGTAAGTTAGTGATATTCCTGGCATGTATAAATGATTATGAACTTCATCTAACCATTTCCTTTTCCTATTCAAACAATTTGTACATGGACACCGAACACGACCTTCTGCATCAATGTGTTGCTTTGCGACTTCCATGAACTCATACACTCCATTACGATATTCAACACTCAATCTATCCAGCGAGCTCATCCAATTTCTATCCATTTCAGTGAAATACCTAAATATAATAATATAATTATTAAATATCATATTACACTCATCAACATTACTAATTCATTAATTATTTATTTAAGCAAATACATTTATATTTAGTTGATAAATTAAATAGTTTACAGAAAAATTCTATTTAGTTAATTAATTAACTTAATCTACATATATGAATCATAAACCACTAACAAAAAGTATATAATAAACATAATCATAAAAAATGAAAATAATAAAGAAATATGAAAGAAGATTTACCTTATGGAAAATTGATTACAATTTTATTGAAAATTTGTAGGAGAGTTGTGAGGTTGCAGATGAGAGATTCTCAAATTTCAGAGGATGAAAATGAAGAGAATGAGAGAAAAAACAGAGGGGGAGAAGGGTTGGTGGCATTCTGCATTTTAATCTATCTTTATCATCAAAACATAAAATTTGACGTTAATTATTTGATTTTTAGCGTCGAATTTTATGTTTCGACGCTAAATTTTTGATTTTTAGCGTCGCCTTAAAATTTAGACGCTAAAAATTAAAGGACTGTCGGTGGAATCTTCATAAAAATTTAGCGACGCTACTTCATCGACACTAAATTTCTAGTTTTTGGCGTCGAATATGATTTTTGACGCTAAAAGTATAACATTTAGCGTCGCAATTTATGTCGACGCCAAAGATTATTGGATTAGTTAAAAATATTTAGCTTCGAATAATTTTCGATGCTATAAGTCGTACTGTTAGCGTCGAAATGTCTATTCGACGATAAAAGTTGAATATTTAGCGTCGAATATGATTTTCGTCGCTAAAATATTGATATTTGGTGTCCAATATTATTTACGACGCTAAAAGTGATTATTAGCGTCGAAAGTAGTTTCGACGCTAAAAGATTGGACGTTAAAGGGCATAATTTTTGTAGTGAGTGTTGCACGCTTTTTACACTATGGGGATAGGCCAGAGCTCAAGAATCGCTATAAGGACGACCTTGACTGATCTTTCTCCTATGCTCTGTCCGATCTGCATTGGCTTCCAAAGCTGCGGTAAGAAAGGCTGTAGAAGAGAGTTCGAATAAGGAGATCTCAAATCTCTACTATAAATATGAAGGTGTAGTGTGTGAGCTTGATGTATGAGAGTATATAATGATGAAGGTTTAGTAAACTCTCTGTTTTTACCTTATAAGAAATTATATGAAGGTTCAAGTGTATGGAAAAAATGAATTTGGGGTTTTATTTATAGTGAAAAACAAATCTATATGAATGTGCATGTGTCCTATGAGCTTAGTTACTTAAGTAAATAATTAACTTTATAAATATAACTCTAAGCTAAGACTACACAAGATTTTCTTCAATATACGATAGTCTTCATATTCATTGCTCTTCACCACCAATATGCTTCGACATCTTTTTGTAATGTTTTGCTAATGTGCGTCGAAGACTTCTAGTGTGGCGCCATCAAAATCCATCTTGAAAATGTGTCACTAATAACATTTGGCCCTTTTGGCAGTGAGAGGTCATCACTAAATGTCATTAAAAGAAAGTTTCATTTCCATCCTTCCGACTCTTCCGATCACGTCCGACTTATTGACAATAGATCTTAGTGGATAGAATTTGACTACTATGATCTTATGACTCTCAAAATAATGTCAAAACTTCTCTTTAGCAAGATGTAAGGTAATGACCAGTTTTTCAGCTGTAGTGTATTTGGTTTCAACATCTAATAAGGTGCGGCTGGTGAAGAACGCATAATAAAGTGCGGCTGGTGAAGAACACTGGTTTATGTGTCGCTTCCTCTTCCCTCAACAAGACAACATTGATGGAATGATGGGATACTGCCAAGTATAGGAACAACTCTTCCTTGGGATGAGGGGCAGACAAGATCAGAGGATGCCTCATGCAGCTCTTTAGTTGCTCTAAGGCTTTAGTTTGCTCTGATCCATAGGATATACCATCTCTGGATTTTTTCACTTCAAAATCATTCCCAACGCCTATCGGACATCCGATCGATGCTAAGGGCTGCAACCCTTCTAGTCAAAACTTAAACATCTCTCTTAATCCTTGGGATGGTGGCTTCTAGCAATGCTTTGATGTGGGTTGGATTAACTTCTATTCCCATCTATTTCACTACATGCCCAAAAAAAATTCGGATGAGACCCGAATGTACACTTGCTGAGGTTGAGCCTCAATTTATGCTCTCAGAGTACTTCAAAAACTTTCTTCAGATCTATAATATGGTCACGAGCCTGCAAAGTCGTCACCACAATATCATCTATATAAGCTTCGACAACCATTCTGATCAGCTCCTTAAAAATGGTGTTAACTATTCTCTGATAAGTAGACCCCTTATTTTTCAACCTGAAGGGCATGACCTTGTAACAATATGAGCCTTGTGTCATGATAAAGGTAATTTTGTCTCGATCATCTGGGTGAAGGGGGATATGATTATATCCACTATACGCATCAAGGAATGACATCTTTTTATACCCCGTCGTGGCATCTATCAGTTGGTCTTTTGAACAGTCTTATTCGGATAGGTGTAATCTACGTACACTCGCTACTTCCCATTATTTTTTTTGGACCGCAACTACATTCGAGATCTATTAAGGATATCTTACTTCTCTTATGAAGTTGACCTTCAGCAATCGATCAACCTCGTCTTAGATAACTTGATTTCTCACTGGCGCAGATTCCTTCTGTTTCTGTTGTACTGGTTTACCATACCGGTTGACTGCTAACCGATGGTACGCTAAATTCGGATCTATTCCGGGCATGTCCTCATGTGACCAGGCATGTACATCCGCATTCTTCCAAAAGAACTCCATCAACTCCCATTTGTCATCTTCCGCCAATTCAGACCCAATCTATACACTTTTATCTGGACATGCAAGATCCAATAGTCGGGACTCTAAAGCTTCGATAGTTAGAGCCTGATAATCACTGTAATCCATGAACACTTTGGAATCAGATCCTGTAATTGTTATTTGGCCTTCTTTGAAAGCCTTCCATCTTCCGACGTACTTTTACCCTTGTTCCATTCTTTGCTTGATGGTCCCTCTTATGTCCAATGTTCTGGTCCTATCCAAATTCATGCATTTCACAACCCGGTGAATTTTTGATAGAATAACCTCTATGATGTCTATCCATTACCTCCCCACAATTACATTATAGGCTGATGGTGCGTCTACTGCTAGGAAGTCAATATTCACCATTGTTTCTCATACGGTCACTGGCATAGTAATATGTCTTGCGCGTTAAGCCTCGTTCCCTCAAAGGTTATAAGTCATGAGTGACATAGGCATATCATGTTGCTCCAATTTCATCTTTCTGAAAGTTTTTCCAAAAAAAATATCAACATTATTGCCTCCGTCAACCATTATTCGATGGACTTTGGTGATGCCCATAACCAGATATACCACCAAAGGGTCAACATGCGGAAAGTCCACTTCAGCTAAATCTTTTTTAGAGAAAATAATACGGGTCGGAACTTCCCTTACGGCCATGATCATTGCACCCCGGGCCTCTTATACCCTATGCATTTTAATTTGAGAGGCTTTTCTATAATAACCCCACAAAATTTCCCCAGCAGTACTCTCGGCGGGTCTCTCATGTATGGTGCAAACATTTCTAGCATTAATCTTCATCTCGGTGAACCGAACAACTACGTCATTCACAAGCTCTTCTCTCCGGTGGCTTATCATTGATATATTCACCGAAGGATGATCATTTTCTTCAGTGTTCGACCCTAATTCTAGATCTTGGTTCTCACTTTTTGATGCTACTCTGCACTATCTATACCACTATAAATGTCCATTTTGGAGTAACCACTCTATCTGGTTCCTCAAAGAGAAACATTTGTTGGTTTTGTGCCCAAATGGCCTTGTAGAAGGCACAATCAATGTTCCAGTCTCGGGTTTATTTGGGGGGTATGAATGGGTTTAGTCTATCTGAATAGATCAGAATCCTTATGGTCTACCCAGATTTTGGCGGGGTTAGTGTTTAAGGGTATATCATTAGGGAGATCGAAGTGTTTTGAATGTGTTTTGGATTTTTTGCTAGGTTTGTATTCCGGTTTGGATTTCTTTGATTGTTCTGAGGCTTGCCTCTTCTTAGACTGTGTGGGGGTGGTTATTTATAGAGGTTTTGGTGGTTCACTTGTTGCTACTGTAATCACAGCAGCTCTCTTGTTATCCAGTCGTTTAAAACCATCATCTTCTTAAATTCGTATCCACTATTGAGTCTTCATATTGACTTCATCTATACTATGAAAATCATTTCTCGCTATGTACTCTACATAACGTGTGTTTTTTTGGAGGGCTTTATTGTAAAATTTGGATGCCAACATTGTGTCACAATCTTTGATCTGCATCAGCGCTTGATTATATCGATGCAAGAAAGCCCAAACCATGGGCTTTTGTTTCATCTCGAAGATGCTATCAATGGTTTTGATGGGACACCAGAAATTGGCATAATAAGCCAGAAATTTCTCTCATAGAGTCTGAAAATCCCCAATAGAATTTGGCAGGAGATTCCCGAATCACTTCAAGGCTTCGTCTTCTAAGCTGGTGGGAAAGGATTTGCAATATCATGCTTCATCACTTGTCTCCAAGCTCATCTTTTACCGGAAGTGGAAGAGATGTTGCTTTAGGTGGAGTTTCCTTTGAACATCCTGAAAGTTGGGATTTGGACATTCTTTGGCTTTTCTACTCTGAGTATATGTTGTGTGAAGGGCATAATATTAATTCTCTGAGCTGCTTTGACCATGTTATCCTCGGAAACTCGAGATAATAGCACTTGGCAAAGGCTCTGAGCACATGCCTCAATTCCTCCCTCACAGTGTCTCAAAGTGTAACTTTTATTTCGGGGTGAGTTGCTACCGGTGTTGAAAGAGCTGGTGATGGCAGTGTTGACAAGCTCAAAAAGTGTTTCTTTACTCCCAAGTATAAGAGTGTCGAAATATAAAATAACCTGGTAAGTCCAGGATCGATCCACAGGGAATAGATTTAGTAAAATAAAATAATAATTTGAGTGAAAATAAAAAGGCTGAATTATTTGAAGTGATTGTATAATTTTAAATTGGACTGCAATAATAAAATAAAATTCCGGAGTTAGGGGATCCACTTTTAATATTTTAAATATAGAAATCTCACTTTTTATAATATAAAATTGTCATTATTACCCAATAATTTATTTAAGGAATTAATTATGCCAAATCATATAAAACCAGTCATAAAGGCGGTGATAAATTTTCTCTATAACAAGTCCAGTTAGGTACTCAATTATGTCAAATAAATAAAACAAGCCATGTAGACGGTGACAAAGTTTGTCAACAATTAATCCAGATTTAAATTAAGTTTTAATCATTAGATTACAACTTATATATTATAATATAAGTGAGATTAATCTATATTTTCATTTTAAGAACTTCACCATTTATCTCAGTAAAAAAATAAATTAGTTATTCATAATTTGAATAAAAACACACATAATTTTATTACTAAAATAAAAAAAAAATTACAAGAAAGCTTTAGAAAAATAAATCGCACAAGAGTTGGAAATCCATAAATTTTCAGAGAAAATTATGGAATCCATACTTAGGAAATAAGGTGTTGAGTACCTATATTTATAGAGGGCTCAGCACCCTCTGTCCTTAACAATTTGCATTGCAAAATGTCAAAAATGATGGCTTTGACAATTTGCAATGCAAATTCTTAAAAGTGATGGCCAATCCACCTTTTTAAAACTTATTTTCTGTTTTTTATTTTTATTTTTTTCTTGTTTTATTTGCTTTAATAATTATATATAATACACTTTGTATTTTTTTAAAATCAATTTTAGTCTTGAAAACCTCCGAATTAGATGATCTTGTCAACATGAAAGTTGTAGATCTTTGAGTCTCATTTCATCTGGAACTGGAATCAAATAAATTCGATATCACAGTAAAAAATTATGGCCAAAATATGAAAATTGCTCAGGCTGGAAATTCTGAATTTGTATACTGTTAGAATGCCCTTTCAAGTTTTTGGTCTCCAAAATCCAAATGTCAAGTCCATTTTTCTATATATGCATCCAAAATATTATTTTACCTACATAAAAGATAAAAATCACAATAATTATAAATATAATTATTATTTAACAAATGTGCTAAATTAATGAGATTAATAAAACTACAAGTGTAAAATGATTCATTTTTCTTTTAATAAATGTGCACTTTTTAGTGTTCATCACACCCCTCAACCAGCTTATTACTAGTCCCTAGTAATTTAAGCGAAAATTTAAAAAAAAAATTCTTATCTAAATTAATAATTATTTTCTTTCTTTCTAAATAATCAAATAAGTAAATTCTACTATACTTTTTTCAATTCTTCCATACACACATAAAATAAGGTATCAATCAATTCATTGTGCCCACAATATTCATAGGTTTTGTTGAAAATAGAGTAATATTTTTTTTCCTAAAATTATATTAGAGTTCACACCTTTTGGCAATGAAAGTTTATTTATAAATACAAAAATAGATTTTTTTTTTAATAATACATCTTCAATCATTGTAACTAGCTTTGGGTTAGGGACTCCCAAACTAGTTGTCTTTAGGGCACTAGGTTTTAAGACACCCCTACGAACTTAACTGCTCGGATCTCAGATATTAAAAAGAAAAAATGTATGTTTTCCTTAAGCTTTATCTTTAACCCATGTAACGAGCTTTGAGCCAATGACTCCCAGACCAGTTGGCCTTAGGGCATTAAGCGTTGAAACACCCATACAGACTTAATTGCTGAGTTAGAGAGGCTACGAAATCGAACTTATTCACACATTTTTTAATTAACTAACTCAAGCTCTACCGTTCTACGCGAACAATCACTGCTTGTTGAGGTAAGATGTCCGGTTACTAAGCATGGTTAGTTTTTTTTTAATAAAAACAGAAATTCCACTGCCTTTAGGTGCTACCTCCAACAAACTAGAGAACTAAATATTACAAAATTTTCACTTACAATTCATGTTTATATGTTACAGTGTATGTTGAAAATACTTGTCAGATAAGCATATGAAGATCAAATTTAATCAATATTATGGAGAATTCACAAATTTTAATGATTCAACAAGAAAGGAACAAAAATAACTTGCTACGAATTATTTTGAGATGCTTCTCATGAGTGAAAACTCCTTACACAACCACATCTGCACAACAATTTCACTTGGTTAGTCAAAAATTTGTTGTCAGTTTGTGTATTTTTTTTTTTTGAAAAACACAAAAGAAAATCAACACAAAATATATTTTTTTACACAAAGCAAAAACAACATAAAAAAACTATTTTTTTGGTAAAAAAAACATCAACACAAAAACGATTTTTTTTTAACGAAAAATAAAAATGAAAATTATCTAATCAATTATCCCCTTCCCCCAACTAATTTGAGACATTGTCCCCAATGTCTGAAAAAGAAGAAGTAGAGTTTAGAAGACATCACCTGGTTAGTGTGGAATTGACAATTGAATATACGATTATTTAAAATAAAAAATTATAGATTAAGATTCAAATCGACTCTACACTTCTTGCCACAATCGTTACCAGACCAGATCAACTTGGAAAGAATGGGGTCGATTTTTGGTTCATAAGTTATGAGTTGGTCAATTAAATCATCATATTTTCTTGCATTTATGAATATATCTTTTACCGGTTTTAAAAAAAAAAAAAAACTCATTTCTTTTGGAATCCTCAAGAAATACAAAAAGAAAATCGAAAAAGCCATCAACATTAAGTAGTCCAATGGGTTTTGGTGAATGTTTAAGTTCGCCCATGATGCAACTGTGAATATTTCTTCCAGCGTGCCCAACTCACCTAGTAATGCAATAAAAACATCAACATGATTGATCATTTCAGTAAGTCTTTCATGTAAGTGTCCTAGACACGCCACATGATCTTTAAGCGTGATTCGTGTGTGAATAAAATCAAAAATAAGTTGCGGATGACTTACATTGATCGGCTTGAGTTCAAAACTTTTATGGATGTTGAAGCTTTCAAGCTCATGGGTGAGTATCTCTATCACCATCATTTAACTCTCATACGTACTAGCAATAACCAATGGAACAAATTTGATCTCCCAAGGAGAAGCAAATTTGCCCTAGAGAGAGGGAAATAATCGGCCATTGGCTAGAGGAAGTGCCTCTCGGCCAAGTCTTCAAAAGACTTAAAGAAACAGAGGGCAAATTGCCTTTGATCTTTCCGGCCAAAAATAAATAGAACCAGAGAGCTATTTGCTCTTTATCATTCGGCCATTTCAAAGAGAGAGAGCAAAATTTTGACCAAATCAGAGAAAAAAATGAATTGATTTCATTCATCGGCCAATTAGCCCTTTTTGATTTCTTAAACCAAAATAAAGCAAAAGTATTGCTTTCATTTAATAAATTGTCAGAGAAGTCAAAATGGCTATCCAATAAAATTTGAGGCCAATCCGGCCATTAATCACAGTGGCCATACACTTTTTTGCTCGGCCAGGAGAGAGAGAGAATTAATAATGATATTTCAAAATTTATTAATTCTTTATTACTAGGTAGGTATGATGTGTATCAAATCTAATAAAAATTTATCCTCCCACCTCCTCTGACACATTCACCTCTCAAATTTTTCTCTCTCTAATTTTTTTTTTCCTATAATGACCTCTTCTTTTCTTTTATTTTCTTTTATTGTTTTCCTTAATTTTTATCCCTTTATTTCGTTTTCTTTAATTTACTTTTTTTCATTAATTTATTTCCTTATTTTTTAAATTTAATTAATTCTTTTTTCCCTTAATTTTTGTCCCCTTTTATTTTTTTTATTTAATTTACTTGTATTTTATTTTATTAATTTGTTTCCTTATTTTTTAAATTTAATTATTTAATTTTACTTTTTTTATTAAATTCGTTTATTTTTTATCTTAAATAATTTTTATTTGTTCTTTCATTGATTTATTTCCTCATTTAATATTATTTATATATGTATTCTCTTTTATTTATTTAATAAATCTTATATATTTTTATACGAAAATTGATCTTCCCCCTCCCCTTATCTCCTTGCTAATTTACTAAATAATCCTTATCAATATTTGTAATGACTCCATTTTTTTTTTTTAATTTTTGAAAAGTTACACATTATAAAATTTATATATTTATATATATTAATTTAAAATAATTATATACTAGTTATAACATTTTATTAATAATTAATATATTTTTGTTAATAAATAATATAGATTTTTTATCTATTCATTTATTTTTTTTGATTCATTTTCATTTAATTAATACTACTTATGTATTTTTTAAACAATATAAATTTTTTTATTTTTTAAAATTTATTAAAAAAAAAAGAGGAAGATATGATCGTACAGGGGATCATAAGGGGGACGATTGTTCCCCTTTAAGGGGAACCGTCCCCCTTTCTTTCTTTTTCTTTTTAATCAATTATGACCAAGTGCGCCAGGAGGAGACTTTGGAGGTAACATAGATTAGAATTTATGTTTTTATATTTTTAAGTATAACTTTTTATGTTGTTATTTGTACTATTTTTAAATAAATATTTTTCTAATATACATGAGAACATTTTTATAATACATAAGTAGTGTTAAAAATTAAAAACAAATTAAAAAAAAAGGAAGAAGGGCATCGCCCTTCTCCTAATTTTTAATTTTATTTTCTTTTTTCTTTTAAAAAATTAATCAAAAAATATATATGTTATATATATATATATGTGTGTGTATATATCAATAAATAAAAAAAATAGATATATATGGTTTATTTGAAAATTGAAAATAGAATTTTGGTGAAAGGAAGAGGGTAAATAAGGAATTATAGGGGAGGCAAAAAAGTCAAATGTGTAAGAGGGAGGGGGGAAGATAAACCCTACTTATGTATTAATTTATTGCCAACCACTTACATCAATTGTTTGACATTTAATTCAAAATTTGGTTGGCTAACACAACACACTTTGGGCTCGGGTTCGTTTAATTCGATTAAACGAATTTTCCGTCGGACGTAATTAAATCTAATTTAATTAAATAATTATGCCTCGCAAAATTATTATTAAAGTCGCTTACGAATTAATTCCAAATTAATTCGTTCGCACGAATTAAAATCCAATTTTAATTCCGTTGAAATCCAATTTCAATTAATATATCTGATATATTATTTAGCCCAATTAAATAAATTAAATAATAAAATCTAATTTAACTATTAAATTTATTTTACCGATTAATTCCAAATTAATTGTGTTCTCTCCTCTCGACGAATTTAATATCGGATAAATTCTCGACGCAATTAATCCATGATTAATTCTTTCTCTGATAATTAATCCCAGATTAATTCTTGCCGTAATTAATCCCAGATTAATTGTCTCTCTCTAAATTAATCACAGATTAATATTCTCTCTCTTAATTAATCACAGATTAATATTGTTCGAGTCAAATATCATCGGTGAATCTTTGGGATGCGACCCAAGAGATCCCTAGATATGTTGGCAGTAAATACGGTCATCGGACTATCTGAACACATGCGTACCCCGTACCACGTACTTACCGATTTACAAGACATGGTTGGCTTTTAGCAAAGCACCGTGCCTACCCAATTCTCCAGAAATATTCTACTACAGAATATAAGATCTTTGTCAGGCGTAGTATACATAGTATTGCGTATTACGATCCAGTATCGGATGTCACATGCTAGGCCTGAGGCTGAAATTATGTCTGCCCCGTACAAAGCATATATCGGATCACTAGCAACTAGTCTATTTATGATCGGAAAGTCATGACCTAGTCATACTTCCCCGATGGCTATAGCACTTAGAGTACCAGTTCTGTATCCCTGCGCGATCATAATCTCCATATGACTGAAGTGATACTTCCGTCTTGACATCACACCTAATACACTACAATTCTCAGTATACCCAGAAGAGGCGTACACAGAACCTGTTAAAGCCCCGGCGACCAAAACCGAAGCATATTGATTGTCGCAAGTATTAGCGATGCAAATCTCAGGTTAAGACCAAATACACCTACCCTGATTCGGATTCCCATAGACACATAGTCATACTACCAATGAGATTTTGAGGGGTCTAACCAGAGCGAAGCTGTTTCCGTACCATTGGTAAACAGAACATCTTATTACACTTGCATGAGTATCCAATACCCAAATATATGAGAACTATGTCGTTACGCTTCCATAACACGCACATGTGTAATACTAGCCTATTCCGCATTATCGATGTCCAGTCTCGATAATACTACGACTATGGATATTTAATGATTAAACCTTAGTGGATTAATATTGTCTCATATCTTATTAATCCAGAACTAATCATAATGACTTTTATCATTTATATATACAGGTAATCCAATTACAAATGATAAAAGAGCAATTTCCTTTGTCACATAGTTAATTTGTACAACAACACCATGTTTTGTACAAATAGTGATGTTATGGGTCATAATTGTCCAACATTTCAGACATACCTGAGACAATGTATTCTTCTCCATTTGATTTTCCGATGAGGTTTTCCTCTATCAAAGGTTTTGGAATGATCCCTAAAACTTGACTGCCACCTTCTTGCATGGCCTTTGAAACACATCCAATCAATCCAAGATTGCCACCGCCATATACTAAGTGCATGTTTCTTTCCGCCACAACTCTACCCAATTCTTGTGTAGTCTCAACAAAATCTGATTTAGTTCTAGAGCTAGTTCCACAAAAGACACATATATTAGTAACTCGTCGTCTTGAACTTTTCTCCATTTTTTACTATCTCTCTTATCTAGATGTGTCGAAGAGAGAAATGACGAGCTAAATTTATAGATCCTGAAAAAGGATGAGTAATAAATACACTAGTACCTGTATCTGACAATTATCAGATGAACAATAAAATAGATCGTGAAAGTCAAAAAGTTTAGATATTATCGGTAAACTAAAGGAAATCAAAACAGTGAATTAAAGTAAATCAAAACAGTAATTTAAAGTAAAGGAAATCAAAGCAATAAATTGAAAAATATGTACTGATAGTTGTAATTGTGGCTTACATCTTCCTCTGGTTTTACGTCCAGTAACGGCTTGAACGCCCTCTATGGGTCGGGGATAGGGTTCTCATCCAATTTTCTTATAAATTGACAAATATGGTCTTTTAAAGTCAGATTCCCGAGACTGTATTGTTGTCTTTCTTTTTGAAATTGTGTATGCAAATTGTGAATTACTCAATGAATATGTCCATTAGGATGCGTCTCAAGAGTCGATGATATATTATCTAAAGTCTCATTACTCAAGCAATCTCTAATGAATTGAATTTTATTTTTGCGATTGTCAGACATCATTCCTAAAGAACGACAACGAGTGTTGCACATCCAGCGTACATATTTATAACAAACATCTAATTGTTTAGCTTTTCATTTTTTTAACATAGGTGTTTTTCCCTAAACCAGACATGTAAGAAATGAAAGAGTTAGATGACTCACCTGCCAATCGAACCCTTGCTTCAATTACCCAACGAATATAACTAGGAATACTATGGATCATAAGAAGCCTCATTCTTTCAGTGCGTGCTTTGTAAATTTTCATCAGAGCATTTTGGGGAAGAGAAGGAAAATATTTGTGGAGTTTTACAAGAGTTCCTTCCATACCTTGATGGCTCCAGTCTTGAGGTATTTTTCCTTCTTGGTTACTTATGAGAGAGGAAGAAATTTCCACATGGTGGGTTTGTTCATCTCCAAGAGATGAACACTTAAATTCTCCTAGCAAAGTTTTCAATTCCAAATTGGGTGCTTCCTCATATTTTTCTTCTTCCAATATTCATAGTTCCTCAAGATTTTGCTTCTCTCCATCAGCTTCCAGTATCTATGTCGAATCAAATAACAAATATTGGGAATATCTAAATCTAATTGTGTACTTGATTCAAGCAAATTAGTTTTATAAATTTTCGTAAGATCAGATAAATTCCCCTGAATATATTCATCCACAATTGGTTCAATTATTTCTATACTTTCGTCTTCACTGTCCACATCCTATGCTTGTTTGTACATGTTGAAAATATTAAGCTCCAACATAATATTGTCAAATGATAAGTTCATGATTCCATCCATGCAATTAATTAAAACATTAGCAATTTCTAAAAATAGGCGACCAAGTATCACAAGAATTGGCTTATAACTATCTGTTACATGTTATGTTTCCAAGACAATAAAATCCACATGATATATGAATTTATCTATTTGTAATAACACGTCTTCCACAATTCCTTTCGGTACCTTGACTGATCTATTGACAAGTAAAAGAGTAGTTGATGTTGGTTTTTATTCGCCAATATTAAGTTGTTGATTAACCAAAAATGGAAGCAAATTGACACTAGCTCCAAGATCAAGCAAAACATGTACAATTTTTTTGATTTCCAATAATACAAGAAATAGTTAGACAACTAGGGTCCTTGTTTTTTAATGTATTATTGGTTGAGAGAATAAAACTTATCTTTTCAGCTAGAAAATTTTTCTTTTTTACCTGATGTTTCCTTTTAACGGTGCATAAGTCTTTCAGAAATTTAGCATAAGATGGTATCTGTTGGATGACATCTAACAAAAAAATATTGACCTTCACCTGTTTGAATATTTCATATATATTTGGGGAATGGTTCAATTTCTTTATTTTTAATGTCCGAGGAAATGGAGCTGCATAAGAGAAATTGTTATCATCAACGATGAGTAATGGTTCATCAACCTCTTCCTTACCTTGTGAATCTGATTTATTTTCAATTTCACGAGGTTCAAGAATAGGTATGTGGTTGACCTTACCACTGCGAAGAGTAATAACAGATTTGACTTGGTCTATGTGTTGACTACCAGAACTACTCTCGTGAGGATTTTGATGACTCTTAGGATTTGGCTGTGGTTGGGCAGGGAACTTTCCTTTCTCAAATGTGATTTTGGAAAAAGTATCTTTCAGATCAATTAATGTTTGAACATTTTGGTTATTGATGGCTTTCTGTTTCTCAATGAATGCATGCAAGGTATCCTCAAGGGTTTTCCTAGATGGTGGGACATATGGTGCATAATTATGGAAATTTCGGAAATTTTAGTGTACTTAGGGAGGTTGTTATGATTGTTGTGCTTGGTTATCATTCCTCCAATTGAAGTTTGGATGGTTTTTCCAACCAGAATTGTAGGTTTGTGAGTATAAGTTTGGATTTGGTCTATTGAAAGTGTTTATGGAACTGACTTGGTCATGAAGACATTCTTATAGGGCTGGCAAGGTTGGGCAAACTTGTGTAACATGTTCATTTGAATTACATATTTGACACGTGACTTCTTGAACTGAGTTGACATGATCACTCTTCCTCATTTCTAATGCCTTAACATTTCCAGCTAGATATGCATACTTAGTAGAAAAGTCATGGTCTTCCCTAAGGTTGAAAATACCTCTACCAGATGGCTGTGGTTTTATAGACGACTCATAAGTTCCAACTGTGTCCCATTGTTGTGCATTCTCTACTATGTGTTCTAGGTAATCTAGTGCATCTTCAGGATTTTTGTCCTTAAACTCACCATTATACATCATTTCCACTATTTGTCTACATTGGGGTGTTAAACCCTCGTAGAAGTAGGCGAGCAGCCTCCATATTTCAAACCTGTGATATGGACAAACATTTAGCATCTCTTTAAACATCTCATAATATTTATAAAGTGTTTCCCCTGACTTTTCTGTGAAGGTTGTGATTCTTCTCTTAAAGGAGTTTGTCCTATGAGGGGGAAATAATTTTTTTAGAAACTGTTATTGCAAATCATCCCATGTTCAGATGGATCCTGACCTAAGATTATGTAGCCAAATTTCAGCGTTATCCTTTAAAGAAAAGGGAAAAAAATTTAATCGAATTATATTCATGCTGCAATTTTGGTCTATGCAAGTGTTACATGCCTCTTCAAATTTCCTTAAGTGCTTATAAGGATTTTCTGATTCTAGACCGTGGAATGTGGGTAAAAGTTGGATGAAACCTGACTTAAAATTGAAATGTGCTGCATCTGGAGGAAAAATAATGCAAGATGGTGGTTTTTTCGTAGCTGGATTCATGAATTGTCTGAGTGTCCTAGGATGATTAAGATCGCCATGTTGAGACTCATTTTCTTCCTGATCAACTAGGTTTTCAATTCGGGCTCGTGGATTTTCATTTTAGTTCTCGGCCATTTTGACAGATGATGAAGGTGATGAAGACTCTCTATTTAATCTACCACTAGATGATTGAGACCAGTGTTTCATGCAACATAAATGCAAACTATATGCTAAAATTTTAAAAAATGCAAATACAATACTTACAAAAAATTACAATAATAATAATAAAAATAAACAAGTGGGAAATAGGGAAAAAATTTAAAAATAAAAATAAAATGACAAAATAAAAGAAAAATAAATAAATAAAATACAAAGGTAGTGATTAAAAAAATTGAGATACAGAGAATACAAACAAAAAAATACAAAAGAAAAAGAAAAGAAAAGAAAAATTTACAAGGATGTTAAATTATTATTCTATCTACTAAACTTATTCCCCGTCAATGCATCAACGGCGCCAAAAACTTGAACACGCTCAAAAATTGGTTATTTACTCCCGAGTATAAGAGTGTCGAAGTAATAAAATAACCCGGTAAGTCTGGGATCGATCCACATGGAATAGATTTAGTAAAATAAAATAATAGTTCGAGTGAAAAATAAAAAGACTAAATTGTTTGAAGTGATTGTAGAATTTTAAATTGGACTAAAAAAATAAAATAAAATATCGGGGGTTAGGAAATCCACTTTTAATATTTTAAATATAGAAATCTCACTTTTTATAATATATAAATTGTCATTATTACCCAATTAATTTAATTTATTTCATGAATTAATTATGCCAAAACATATAAAACCAGCCATAAAGGCGGTGATAATTTTTATTTATAACAAGTCCAGATAGGTACTCAATTATGCCAAATAAATAAAACAAGCCATGTAGGCGGTGACAAAGTTTGTCAACAATTAATCGAGATTTAAATTAAGTTTTAATCATTAGTTACAATTTATATATTATAATATAAGATAGATTAATCTATATTTTCATTTCAAAAGCTTCACCATTTACCATAGCAAAAAAAATTTAGCTACTCATAATTTGAATAACAACACACATAATTTTATTACTACAAGAAAAAAAAATTATAAGAAAGCTTTAGAAAAATAAAACACGCAAGAGTTGGAAATCCATTAATTTTCAGAGAAAACTATGGAATCGAGACTGAGGAAATAAGTTACTTAGCACATCTATTTATAGAGGGCTCAACACCCTATTTCCTTAACAATTTGCTTTACAAATTTTAAAAAAATGGTGTCTTTGACAATTTGATATTCAAATTGTCAAAAGTGATGGCCAATCCACCTTTTAAAATTTATTTTTTTTTGGTTTTTTTCTTCTTGTTTTATTTTCTTTTTTATCCATTTCAGTCTTGAAACCCTCTGAATTAGATAATTTTGTCAATAGAAAAATTGTAGATCTTTGATTCTTATTTCATCTGGAACTGGAATCACCTATATCAGAATAAAAAATTATGGCCAAAATACGAAAATTGCGCAGGGTTGGAATTTTTGAATTTGTAGACTGTTAGAACGCCCTTTTAAGTTTTTGGTCTCCAAAATCCAAATGTCAAGTCCATTTTTCTATATAGGCATCCAAAGTATTATTTCACCTACATAAAAGATAAAAATCACAATAAACATAAATATAATTATTATTTAACAAATGTGCTAAATTAAGGAGATTAATGAAACTAAAAGTGTAAAATGATTAATTTTTCTTTTAATAAATGTGTATTTTTTAGGTTCATCAAGTGTTGTATGAGCAGCGGGCATGTCCAAAATTATTACCCATAGAGAAATATTTGTCTGCCTTCCCTCTTCGACTCCGATCTCTGGATGATTTCCTTCAAGTACTCGGATCCTCTCTGCCAACTTCTGATTTTTCATGGTAGTTTGCTCCAAGGCCAAAATTGCCCATTGTGACTTCTGCTCAAGGGTCTCTGATACCTCTTGTCTCATAACCATCTCAAAATCAGGGTCATGAACTGTCACTGGTGCTGATCATTGATATTATTCAGTCATGATAGCTCATCTTTTTGTTCACTTTGTCATTTTTCACCTTTTTTTCCTTCTTTTGTTGACAATGATTAATTCTCTAAAAATTTCTCGGTGGCGAGGAACCTGCTCCCCAACACAAACATGTTATGCTCATGCGGTCAATTGGGAATCCATGTTTTTATAATTTTATTTGTCGTGTATGAAAATATTATGCGGCTGACTTCCAATTTCCCGAATCTATGGTATAATATATTTTCTAAAAATGCTTCTTCTTCATTTTTTAAGATGGAAGATGACATGCAATATCCAGATTTCAGTTAACCAATTACGCATGTTATGAAATTTCATTTTCCTTAATGCATAGGTTAACATTTCATACGCCACCCTCTATTTCTATGAAATACGGTCGTGTGTATGAGTTCAGGTTCCCTACCAGGTTATCAGCCTTACACTACAATGAACGCACTCCTCTTGTTTCTCACTCATCATACCCAAGCATACTTTTGTTTCCGGTATATGAGGCGGAACTCAGTTTTACTGATTTGTTGCGGTTTTGGCGCAGGCGCAGCGGAAGCTCGCGGTTCGGGTGAAATCATAATTTTAAAACTTTTTAAATTACCGAATAAATTATTCAATATCCAATATGAATAATTCATTCATATTTCACTAAAACATATTTATTCGATATCAAATAACGATATAAATAGTTAAGAAATATCGTGAAACTTTTACGAAAAATATTTTCCGCAAAATTGGATAAAACTCGTTTTTGACCAAACCGACCACCCAATGCACATGAGGGCTGCCCAGGTTAGCCCCAACAGTACTAGGGAAGTTCATGGGCTGGCCGAACAGTGACCAATTCACTGTTTGGGTAGCCGTCACCTGGTTGGCTCAAAAGTCACCCGGTAACGCCGTTTTTTGTCGTTTTCACTTGTTTCAACTCCGAAACAATTTCCGGCAATTGTTCCAACACCCAAGACACATCCAATACATTCATATGACATTATTTTCATCACAATAAATCTAGTTTTTCCAGATCTGATTTTGTAACAAAAATAATCAATTTTCCATGCTTTAATCCAATATTTTCAATATAAATCATATTAAATCTAACACCAATCCAAGCCACCACCAATGAAGTACCAAAGAATAATTATAGGCATTACAAGAGTGGTCATAACACTCTAGAAAGGAAACATATCATCAAATGATCAAATTGAACAAATATTACAATAATATCATTCAAGTCAACTTCACACATGCAATAAGCCTCCAAATCCATCCTATAATTCAAAAAGCCCCAATTTCTAATAATTAAGTAAACCCTAGAACCATTCTAGTAATTCAAGAACAAGAAACTAATTTCCTAAACTTAAGAATATTAAAGATTACCTCTTAATCTTCAACTTTCCTTAAGCTTTTTCTTGATTTTTCTTCACTTTCTTCTTTTGTTTCTTCAAACAAAGTATTTGAAAGCTTTTTAATGGAGGAATTTCGTCCATGATAAGCCTTATAAGAAGAGAAGAAAATTTTCCCTTTTTAAATTATCATTGCCGACTTTCTAGGGGTATTTTAGTCAATTTTTGCACAAATTAATTTGATCCAAAATAAAATTAATAAATCATGCCACATGTTACCAATTAATAATAAGCATGTGTGATAACAATTATCACAAATGAAAATTATCTAATTAAATTAAATATAAAGTTAAAGTAGTGAAAAATCAAATTTAACACTTTAACCTTAAATTAATGCCAAATGTAACCAATAATAATTAAACATATATTCCATAACAATTATGAAATCAATTAATCATTTTAAATATTTAATATTTCAATATCTAAATAATTAATTAATATAATTATTAATCCATATGTATTTTATTTATATTAAATAAAATACGTATAGAAGTGACATGTGTCAAAATCTCATTTGAAAATTAATTAATGTGTATCTAATCAAATTATGTATCAAATACAAATACAAAATAATTACGATTGACCAAAAAATACTTCTATGCATGTATTTTTGTTTAACCATTTAAACGATTCGAATTAACTCATTTAATCCAGTGAAGTATTATGAATAATCTGTATTATTCATAACGTGTTGCTCAAGTGCTCAACGAGTACACTTCATATTGTGGGACTCTCTAAGTTTAGGTTTATTCGTCACGAAATCCAATTTCGTGTCCATAATTCATCCACTCATGAATTATGACGACCACATATAATCTTGCTAAACTATGTAAGTTGATGTCATTGCATACGTATAATCTCTCCATCACAGGCTATCCATATTATACCTGAGATATATATAAAAACGTCAATTCCTTATGGTATAATATAGTCGACTTTCAAATTTACGATCTCTAAATAACACTTAGAACTTACTTCCGAAGTTATACCACGGCTATGGATTTACTAGATTGCAAACACGTGTAGGATACATATGCCCTGTACACAAGACTGATGGATTCTATCTTGATACGCACTGGATATCATGAGCACCGGTCCATACCCAACGAACATACGGAGGTCTGATCTAAATAGATCGGTGACGTGACTGTCATCAAAGTGTGGAGGATAACTCATATATCCACTGTGATATCTCAAGTCGAAGGACAACTATGCTCGCTCAACTTGAGAAGATTCCTATTGACGTTGGTGTACCATCTATTAGGAAATCTTCAGTGAGTCGTTCAGTGTTTATCAAATAAACACCTTCATGTCTATACGAGTCTCCTGAGACTCATGGTTCATTGTGATAAACCATCGGACCAAGTCACGATATACGACATGTACTGGTCTTAGCGGATTTTACTAATCGACCCGTGTTAGTAAATCTTGACCAAGAACTTTATTTAAGGATATACAACTTATAGTGATGCTTCACAATGTCAATTGCAAACTACGTTGTAACTGCGCAATACAATGTAAATCCTAGGATCTTTGTCTAATATACACGTATCACTAAATCAGATTTAGTTTCAATCTAATCATAATTAGATATCGAATCGCAATTAGATCGAATATGTATATAAACGACAAGAGGTGCTACCATTAAATAAGTAACATTATGGAAAAATATATTGTTCGTATTCATAAATTAGACATAAATGCGATCCGGATTGGCACTCTGAGCACCAACCCTGACGATTTCTCCCACTTGTTCTAGTGCCAATCCACGGTATCATATACACATCTCAAAGTATATCACATACTCATGGCCCTCAAAAGTTCACCTAGCACTCAAAAGGTAGGCAACAACAAGTAAGTCTGCTATTACAAATTGAGTCTGTCCAACAAACCCAATTGTTTTCCTTAGCCAACATCATTCATATTTTATAGAACCCAAATTCTACATCAATATGACTCAGATGCGATATCAATATTGTGCTATAGCTACTAAGTTGTCAATGTATTTAGGGATCAAATCCAAATATTATGAGACAACCGCAATCACAACATTAATATCAAAACTTGTAATATATAAGGTCACTTTATAACTTCATAAGTCAATACTTCATAAGTTACAACTAATTCCATTAATTCAATAGAATTAATGGTGACACTTTCACTGCATCTTTTCTGACTTTATATGAAATAGACCATCTAATGTCATAATTAGACTCAAATTTAATCTGACCCTAATGATTGCGGATTATATTCTCCATGAATAAGGAACTTGTTCTTAATATCTCAAAGATAACAAAAAATATGTTTCAAGACACAGCCTATGGTCTGCAGCATATCAAAATAACTCGTAACAATTACAATTAAATTGATATCTTTAATCGTGCGTAATACAATATTCATTATGTCATCATCCTATAATGCATAAGATTGATTAGACATTCTAATAAATTTCTCTTTCGACTAAGGAATCATCCTTTACGAAAGATATATACTATACACAAGAGACACACTAACTGTCAAACAGTTATATTAACTGTCATACAGATAGTTTAACTGTGTCATTTATTAGATTATATCTAATACAAGACTAATGTGAGTATCTCACAAGTCTCTTGTTTTATATCATATATAAAACTTTATATCAAATATATCAGAGACTACTCTCACTGCTTTCACGAAGAAAAAAAGCTTAAGTAAATCCTTTACCTTAAAAACATCTCATTATTACATTAATAATGATAATGTCGTTAGGATATACAACAATAGAAAGAAATTTATACGCTCCCACTGACCCTATTATCAAATCTGTATTCTCTATGCTTTGATAATTCGACAGTTTCAAACATCCAATGGACGAGTAATTAAAGGTGATAAATACACATGTTTCCCAATGGTGTATATAAGAGAGGAAAGTCTACGAGAAAAGGGGGACTCTGATAGCTCAACCATATCCAACTTCTAGCTCTCATACCCATAGCTTCGGGACATTCTCAAGCTCGCCACTCCTGTCACTTACCGCCCTCACGGCATTCAACGGAATTCAAGGTAGCATCTAACCTTGACCTTCCATAATCTATTACTGCCTATGTTCATTTACTGACTTGAGCGTCGGAGTGCCCCCGGCACCCACCACACCGGTGGGCAGTGCTCCCACTCATTCTACCTTTGTTTTGCAGGATCGCTAGCGCCCCAAACTACAAATTCTCGATTGTGGACCTCGGTCGAAAACCAGCGCCTACAATTTGGCGCCCACCGTGGGGCCCTGGCGATTCAAAGCATGTAAAGATCTTCCATCTACGATCCTATCAATCAACATATCTGGACCATCATTTGAACCATTTACACGCGCTACACGCTCCCTCCGATCGACATAAGAATCCCCTCATAATCCCCGACATACCTAATCTACGAGAAAAATTCTCCATAATTGACATGTATTCGAGACTCCTTGAGGCGGTTACCATCTACCTCAGATAGCGTAGATAGAGTTTCATTACCTTTAGTCATTGTGATTTCCGGACTACTTGAATGAGGTGATAACTTCTTCAGACGGCGTTAGGACTCTCAACTCTTCCAGAAGGCGTTAATAAATTGTCAACAATTTTAGACTCTAGTCGACAGTACCCAAATGAAGACTTGGCGCGGACATCCCGGTCGACCTTACCAGGTATGGCTTATACTTTTTAAGAATGTCACAGTCGACATCACTAAGGCATGAGATTTATAGTAGGTGTTACAGTATGATTCTAAGATATGGGTGTCCCGGACGACACTACGATTTACAACTAAGTAATTGTCATGGATGGCTTAGTAGATATTTACAATGTTTGGCAAAGAATTTGCCAGGGATGTCCCACTCGACATTAGAATGTTATTGAGGATGTCCAAATTGATATTACTTTATGTAGCTTGTCACTTGTTAAAGATTCTACTTGACCCCAATAACACCTGTTAGAGATCCCACCCGATATGAGATAGAATAAGACTTAGCTTGACTAAGGTACCATTAGTTAAAACATAGACCAATTACCTATATGACAAAATAGATTGCCAACAACTTCATACTACATGTAATGATTGTTAACTCCCTCATAAGACATAAGAGGATAGTCATTTTCTCCGCACGACAAGGTGGTCGTTAACTCTTCTCAACATACAAAGATTGACATCTCCTCTAAACGATGAAGAACATAGTTTTTACTCCAGATGATATGTATGATTTATCATCCCCTCCAGATGACATGGACGAAACATCATCTTCTCTAGACTACATTGGCAACATGTCGTCCGCCCCATAGGACATGGAAGGTTTGACATCTTCTCCAGTCGACATTAATTGGTTGTTACCTAGACTCTATAAGAAATATATGAATAACCTTTATCTTAGTCTATCGGTCCACTATAGTTTATCACGCGATCATTCTACGAAGTCAGACCCTTACCGACTTGACCGCTCATCACCAAAATAACGCTACAATGTTTGGACCTTCAATGAATTGTGATGTCAGCTAGATGAAATATGCAAGAATCCCAAGATTTAACACGTCTGGTCGACTGAAATTAATCCACAGCACTGCCTGGTCCACTGAACCAAATTTGCAACACTGAATATGTGTAAATAATCACGAATTGAGCCAGGCGCCACATTCATTTTCTTAGTCGACCAAATGTCAATAGATACAATTGCCCGATCTTTCCAAAACGTTGAGAACTTTCGTAGACCCACGAGATATCACCATCAATATATGGTCATTCTTAACGCGCCCAGACAACTTGGATTCCTCGCAAGGTCCACTTATCAGAAACCGAGACCATTCATCTATGGATTGACTGACATGAAACCACCTTGGAAACCCATTTAATTCACCAGTTTTGGAATCTTGGGTGATCTCGATCAACCTGTAGCCTGAGGCCTGAGGGTTGGGGGGTTTCTTTCTTGGAGTCCTGCTCTGTTCTGCTCGACAAAGCTGATGTCGTAAACTACTATAAGTTGAACTGAAACGTGAATCATTAGAACGATTAGTACCAAGATCAGTATAAGAGGAACTTAGTCCTCGAAAATCAGAAGCACTATTTTCAACCATTGACACAGCTATATTTTTCAACACTACGAGAAGATGAAGTATCTTCGTCGTCAGAGAAACAATAAAACCCCATTGTTGGAAAAACAAGAACTTGAAAGAGAGAATGCTCTGTTGATTATTAGTCTCTAATACTCCCAGCCAATGTGAAAACCAACTACTAATGATTACTGAAATCCAACCCATTCGACACAATAAACGTGTTTATACATAAAGAATTTCTTTCAGCTTGGATAAAATGACATGGCTATATTGCATGTCGTCGACCGCTCGAAATACATGATCCTCAAATCCCAGAAGGGACGAGCTGACCACTTAGTTGCCACCTTGAGAAATCCATGCTACCCCTCTTATGAAGGACGAGACGAACCATGCACGGTCCAGCCAACATGTATGGACCCAGCCAACATGCATGCATCTATTGGACATGCATGAATCGAGCAACGTGAATGTAGTGCAATCGATATACGTGCAACCCAGCAATATGAATCACACTATGGGTCGACTGTAACATTTTGAGTTTGTGAAGATTTTGTATGCGTCTTTTGAACCTCGAATATAGAAACTTACGGGCATGTTTGGGAAGTTGTTCTGACCGGCGTAAACACACACGTATAACGCAAGCGCACGTATCGTTCAAGTAGTATAAAAAGTATCGATCCCACGAGGACTTAAAATCTTTTTGTTATCAATTTATTGGATCAAATGATTACCAGTATCTAACAAGTTGTTTGATTGATTTGGAGTAGCGACGATTCTAAATTTAAAGACAAATAAAATTGCTTAAAAGTAAGTTTTAAGGAAATTCAATATTAAAAATTATCCAGGTGTGATTTATTTCAATTTTATTTAAAAGATGAAGTAGTTATCTTATAGTTGGGTATATATCAAATTTATTAACCTGGAACACTAACTTATGTAAAAGCCTCTTCCGATGGTCAATTACAAATATCTAGTTTAATTCAATTGAACCATATTCCTATGTCAATCAAATTATCTAGATTCATTAAATCTAAGTTCCAATTATGGCTACCCCCGCCTAACAGGTATATTCCTATCCTGTAAGGAAATCTATTAAAGGGTTATCTATCCTCAAGGAAGATCGTGGGCTATTGAGTCTAAGGTTTTAAACTTAAAATCCCTATGTCTAGTTCATTTTAAGTTTACCTAATCAATCAATTTAATGGCCAGTTAATTAAAAAGCTTTAAGATTAAGACTCAATAAATAAATCTTTAAATACCCAAAACTATAATCTAACCCTTATAAACCAGTTTAATTGAAATTCATCACAACCCTAGATAACTAATTTAGCTACGACACAAAACTAGGGCTAAAAACTTAAAAGACTTAAAATAAAATTGCATAAAGTAAATGTAACAAAATAACTGCTGAAAGTGAAATAAAATAAAATTGCTAAGGTAAAAAGGAATTACTTCTACTATATACTAATTAGATTTCTCCCATAATATAATATAAATTTTGCAAAGTATTTTCACCCAGCCATATAGGCGGTATTTTGATTTAATAATTTGAAAAACAACCAGCCATAAAGGCGGAACATCAAAATAACCGGCCATATAGGCGGAATGAAAATAAACCAGCCATAAAGGCGGAATTTAAATTATACCGGCCATAAAGGCGGAACAGAAAATATACCAGCCATATAGGCGGAATATAAATTTTATTAATCACCGACCAATCTGGCGGTATCCTGATTAAGTCCAATTTAGAATTTGAATATATTATAAATATGGGAGAATAATCTAAAAAGTAATAGTAAAAGAATTACCTTTTACCTTAACAGAAGGAAGTTACCTCCTCATAATGAGTAGTACAAACTGTAAAATAAAGAAAGTAAAATATTATTATTACAGAACTTGATTAAAAATTACAAAAACTAAATAAAAAGAACTTAGAGAGAGAGAAACTCCCTAATTACATAGGATTTGGGAGAGGAAGTGGTACAACAAAAACTGAAAACTCGCGCTCTATTTATAGGCGTCTATAGGGGGTCAGCGTCGCGACGCCCAAATTGCACTAGCGTCGCGACGCTGGGTACAGTACGACACGTGTCACGCGCTGGTTGGTCGGCTCAAAATCTTATCCGATGACGTGGCACTGTTCATGACGTCATCGCTTACGTCATGATGACGTGTCAACTGTTCATGACGTCATTGCTTGCGTCATGGTGATGAGGTGGAAGGCGACGTGGCGACACGTGGGGCGGCGGCCGTCGGACGAATGAGAGCTTGACACGTGGCGCGCTGTGATTGGCTGATGATGACGTGGCACGTTGACTCGGTTGACTTGCTAACGTGGCTGCTGATGTGGACGATGATGTGGCGACACGTGGCATGACACGTGAGGCGGTGGCCGGCCAAGCAATGAGATCTTGACACGTGGCACGGCGCACGTTAGCATCTCCGTTGTGATGGTGACACGTGGCAGGCGCATGTTAGCAAAGTCAAACTTTTCAACTTGTTGACCCGTTGACCAGGGCGCATTTTAGCATCTCCGGTGCACGCTGGGAGTCGCGACGCCAAGGCATTTCGCGGCGCGACGCGCTGAAGACTGAAATATTCCAGTTGGTGCTTTTTTGTCCGGATTTGCCCCAAATTGCCTCCAGTGCGTCCAAATTTATTTATCTGCAAAATAACAACAAAACACATCAAAACGTTCATAAAACTCGAGAAACAATACAAAACATTAGGTCAAATGAGTGGGAAATAGTGGTATAAATACCACTCATCACACCCCCAAACCTAACATTTTGCTAGTCCTCGAGCAAAACAGAAAATAAAATAACATGAAAATAAACTTTAACTAAGCCACTTCGTAGGGATCACGATTGCATTTAGCGTATGCAACAAGCCTTTAAACCCCTAGGTGTCCCTAGTGGACGAGTGTAGTCTCGTGAGGGTTTACAGCAATGATACCCACAAACATTTTACAAAAGTAAAAAGTTAGTTAAAACTAATGCACACAAAAGCAAAAAGACAAGCGAAAAGAGATAAAGAAAGTTAGTGACTAATCAGGTGAAAATTCTACTCCAAGTTACTAGTTGTTTTGTTTCTTTCTAAATTAACGAATAAGTAAATTCTCCGATTATTTTTACCATTCTTCATATACACAACTAACAAAATATTAATCAACTCATTTTTGCCCACAACAGTCATAAGTGCAGTTGATAAGAGAGTAATATTTTTGTCCTAAAGTTCTTTCAGATTTCACACCTTTTTGTAGCAATGGAATAATTTTCTGATTTTTCTGATTTTTTCTTTGATTTTTTCTCTATTTTTTTATTTATATACAATATCATCTGTCTATGTAGCGAGCTTTGGGTTGGTGGCTCCCAAACCAGTTGGCTTTAGGGCACCAGGTGTTAAGACACCCCTACGAACTTAATTACTCAGACTTCAGATATTTATATTTTTGCAGCATCTTCGATCCATGTAACGAGCTTTGGGCCAGTGACTCCCAAACCAGTTGGTTTTAGGGCACTAGGTGTTAAAACACCCTTACAGACTTAATAACTCGGATCTCGGACGTTTTTTTTTTTTTTTTTTTTTTTTTTTTTTTACTCCATCACTATTTAGAGATGCTTCTTCCAATTAAACTATAGCACGGAATATTACAAACTTTTCAATTTTAGCTCATGACTGTATGTTCCATGTAAGTTCATAATACTTGTCAACTGAACATATGAAGATTCATTTTAGTCAGATTTATGGAGAATTCACAAATTAAATAATTTAAAATGAAATAAACAACAATTAACTTTATTTCGAAAATGGGCTTGAGATACGTCTCAGGAGTGGAAATTCCTTACTCGCTACCTCTTTTACCAATTTCACCTTTTTAGTCAAAACAAAAACATAAAAATGCAAAATATTTTTGTAATTTTTGAAAATTTTTCAATTTTTTTGTATTTTTCGAAAAATTTTGAACTAAAAATAAAAACAACTTACAAACTAAAAACAAGGTACTAATCAACTAAATCCCTCCCCAAACCTAAATGAGACATTGTCCCCAATGTCTTAACAGTAAAAGGAGAGTTAGAAGGTTGGTACCTGGTTAGCTGAAATCTAAAGGAAATTAAAGGTTAAGGTCCAGATTAATTCGACGCCTCTTACCACGATCGTCCTCAGACCAATTTATTTTTGATAGGATAGGGTCAACTTGTGGTTCATAGGCTATAAGTTGGTCTATCAGATCCGGAGCAAGTCTGGCAGTGAAGAGGAGTTCTTTCATAGGTTTTGATACGAACCCATTTCTCCGAGCATCATCAAGAAACACACAAAGAAAATCATAAAATCCATCAACGTTGAGTAGTCCAATTGGTTTCTGGTGTATGTTCAGGTTCGCCCAAGATAGAACTATAAAAATTTCCTCCAATGTACCCAAGCCACCTGGCAAAGCAATAAAAGCATCAGCACGGTTAATCATTTCTACCAAACGTTCAGACATACCTGATACAATCAGTTCCTCTCCGTTGATGATCCAATAAGATTTGCATCTGCCAAGGGTTTTGGGACGATTCCCAAAACGTGACTGCCTCCTCCTGTACGGCTTTTGAAACGATCCCCATAAGTCCGAGATTTCCTCCGCCATATATCAAATGCATATTCCTTGCGGCTAAGACTCGACCCAATTCTTGTGCTGCTTCTATGTATTGTGGTTTAGTACCAACAGTACTACACAAAACAACAGATGTTTTCAACTCGTCTTCTTGAAGTTGCTTCCATTTTTTATGTATTTCTTTTTCAAATTAGGATGCCTTCAAAAGTGCAATGACGGGCTGAATTTATAGTACCTGAAAAAGGGTGAGTAATAATAGCAGAAGTATCTTCCAGAGGACGTTTGTTAGCTAAACAACGAAAGAAATCGTGAAAGGTCAAAAAGTCTGGATCCTGTCTACGAAAATAAATATATTACAACAGAAAAGCGAATCAAAGCAATAATTAAGGCAACGGAATTGTTTACGCAATACGCCACTCGTTTAGTATAAATTCATTAGAATGAGTCTCAAGATTTCATTCTTTATTCAGCCATCGTTAATGAATTGTTTCTCATCTTTGCTTGCCAAACACAATTCCTTCTGTCTTAAAATGCTTCGTTTGTGCCTTTCCCTACAAAAATAACACACAAAATTAAAAAGTTCACAAAATATAAAAAATAAATTACAACAAATTGCATGGGTTGCCTCCCTGCTAGCGCTGAATTTTTCGTCTTCAGCCAGACGTGACTGAAATTCATCTTAAGGAGGTTTCAATGTTGTCTTGGATGTCCGATTAAGGACAATCCCGTGAGCGTTGCTTTTGAAGGGTCTCTTCCAACGGTAAAGTGGCAAAAAGAATTTTGTCTTTTTCATTGCTTGTGTCACCTTTTTAACTTTTGTTGCTCCAGTAGTACCTGAAAAGAAAGAAAGAAAATCAGGAGGTCTCGTATGGTGTTTGACTTGGAATGGATGTTCCATTCTGTCAAGCTTCTGGGTGATATCTTTGATTTGTACTCCCCAACACAGCGATGTTTTTCCTGAATGCTCTGGATCTTTATTAAGGTCAGACATTTGCTCCTTCATTTGTTTGCTTCTTGTTCCACCTTTTCTTCGCAGATGTATTTGAAAATTTCCATATTCAGCTCTTCATCTGTCATCTGTGAAATACATGCATCAAAATTTTCAACCTGAGGATGAAAAGAAATGTCAGATTTTAGGTCTTCATCCTCTGATCTGGGTGAAATGATTGGCTCAGGTAGATCTTCATCAAACATTTGTGCAAAGTATTCTCCAAGATCTTCATTTTGAGGCTTGAAAGTTTGATCCTCCGTTGTTGGTGCAGTTGGTGGTATAAATGGATCAGCTTCCTCCTCGTCAGAGTCGGAATAATAAAAATCAAATCGAGACTTTGCTGGTTCGGGTTCCTGAACTGATACCTCTGGTTGTTGATACTGCTCAGCCTCCTCCTCTGTTGAAATGTCATTGTGAAATGATTGGTAATTGAAGGCTTCATCAGTGTCATCTGGAACTGATTCTTGAGGTATGTAGTTCTGGTTTTCTGTGAATTGTCTGATCTGATCTGTCATTCTCTGTATGGATTCTGTGTTACTCTGAAATTGTGCATCAAATTGAGCTGCTTGTTCCTTGAACATGTGAATCCACTGATCTTCCTCGGATGGTTCTGGTTGTTGATGAAGATCAAAGGTAGATGGTGGATAAGATGGAAAATGGCTCTGTGAAATGTGATGGCTCTTCATTGCATGATTGCCTCCAGAAATTCTCCCACTCTGATCGATATATACATTGATCGCTCGGGTGGTTACTGTCACAAATCACACATCTCCCCATTTCGTTCTGATGTACAAATGTAGCATTGCTTGGTTCTGGCATCCAGTGATAATCATTGGGCTGTTCAACAGGCCACAGAAAACTGGACTGTTGCTCCCAGATTTGGGGTGTATCTTCTTGTAAAGCACGTAGTCTCTCAATCTCCCAGTAGTGTTCCATTTTAAGTTACCTGAAATCAAAAGAAGAAATAAAAATTATAGATAAAAAAAAGAAAATTAGATACAAGTAAATTAGATAGCTTCAAAATTAACAACTCAAGAAATATAAGTCCCCGGCAACGGCGCCAAAAAACTTGACCGGCGTAAACACACACGTATAACGCAGCGCACGTATCGTTCAAGTAGTATAAAAAGTATCGATCCCACGAGGACTTAAAATCTTTTTGTTATCAATTTATTGGATCAAATGATTACCAGTATCTAACAAGTTGTTTGATTGATTTGGAGTAGCGACGATTCTAAATTTAAAGACAAATAAAATTGCTTAAAAGTAAGTTTTAAGGAAATTCAATATTAAAAATTATCCAGGGTTGTGATTTATTTCAATTTTATTTAAAAGATGAAGTAGTTATCTTATAGTTGGGTAATATATCAATTTATTAACCTGGAACACTAACTTATGTAAAAGCCTCTTCCGATGGTCAATTACAAATATCTAGTTTAATTCAATTGAACCATATTCCTATGTCAATCAAATTATCTAGATTCATTAAATCTAAGTTCCAATTATGGCTACCCCCGCCTAACAGGTATATTCCTATCCTGTAAGGAAATCTATTAAAAGGGTTATCTATCCTCAAGGAAGATCGTGGGCTATTGAGTCTAAGGTTTTAAACTTAAAATCCCTATGTCTAGTTCATTTTAAGTTTACCTAATCAATTTAATTAATGGCCAGTTAATTAAAAAGCTTTAAGATTAAGACTCAATAAATAAATCTTTAATTACCCAAACTATAATCTAACCCTTATAAACCAGTTTAATTGAAATTCATCACAACCCTAGATAACTAATTTAGCTACGACACATAACTAGGGCTAAAAACTTAAAAGACTTAAAATAAAATTGCATAAAGTAAATGTAACAAAATAACTGCTGAAAGTGAAATAAAATAAAATTGCTAAGGTAAAAAGGAATTACTTCTACTATATACTAATTAGATTTCTCCCATAATATAATATAAATTTTGCAAAGTATTTTCACCCAGCCATATAGGCGGTATTTTGATTTAATTAATTTGAAAAACAACCAGCCATAAAGGCGGAATCATTTCAGAAATAACCAGCCATAAAGGCGGAACATCAAAATAACCGGCCATATAGGCGGAATGAAAATAAACCAGCCATAAAGGCGGAATTTAAATTATACCGGCCATAAAGGCGGAACAGAAAATATACCAGCCATATAGGCGGAATATAAATTTTATTAATCACCGACCAATCTGGCGGTATCCTGATTAAGTCCAATTTAGAATTTGAATATATTATAAATATGGGAGAATAATCTAAAAAGTAATAGTAAAAGAATTACCTTTTACCTTACAGAAGGAAGTTACCTCCTCATAATGAGTAGTACAAACTGTAAAATAAAGAAAGTAAAATATTATTATTACAGAACTTGATTAAAAATTACAAAAACTAAATAAAAAGAACTTAGAGAGAGAGAAACTCCCTAATTACATAGGATTTGGGAGAGGAAGTGGTACAACAAAAACTGAAAACTCGCGCTCTATTTATAGGCGTCTATAGGGGGTCAGCGTCGCGACGCCCAAATTGCACTAGCGTCGCGACGCTGGGTACAGTACGACACGTGTCACGCGCTGGTTGGTCGGCTCAAATCTTATCCGATGACGTGGCACTGTTCATGACGTCATCGCTTACGTCATGATGACGTGTCAACTGTTCATGACGTCATTGCTTGCGTCATGGTGATGAGGTGGAAGGCGACGTGGCGACACGGGGCGGCGGCCGTCGACGTGGACGAATGAGAGCTTGACACGTGGCGCGCTGTGATTGGCTGATGATGACGTGGCACGTTGACTCGGTTGACTTGCTAACGTGGCTGCTGATGTGGACGATGATGTGGCGACACGTGGCATGACACGTGAGGCGGTGGCCGGCCAAGCAATGAGATCTTGACACGTGGCACGGCGCACGTTAGCATCTCCGTTGTGATGGTGACACGTGGCAGGCGCATGTTAGCAAAGTCAAACTTTTCAACTTGTTGACCCGTTGACCAGGGCGCATTTTAGCATCTCCGGTGCACGCTGGGAGTCGCGACGCCAAGGCATTTCGCGGCGCGACGCGCTGAAGACTGAAATATTCCAGTTGGTGCTTTTTTGTCCGGATTTGCCCCAAATTGCCTCCAGTGCTGTCCAAACTTTATTTATCTGCAAAATAACAACAAAACACATCAAAACGTTCATAAAACTCGAGAAACAATACAAAACATTAGGTCAAATGAGTGGGAAATAGTGGTATAAATACCACTCATCAGTTTCCTTGAAGGTCCAAATTCAATGGCCTCTTTTGAACTGGGTAACTTTTCTTAGATTGGCTATGGTAAGATTGAAGGATAAATGAGCTTAGATTTATGTGCCGAACAGAGTCTCCTTGCAGCTTTAGTCTACTTTGTCTGAGGCAGGAATATCACTCGACGATTCACTAAAAGAGATAGCGAAATACGGTCGGTTCAGCTTTTCATGCGATGCCTATTGAGAGTGACGGTTGATGAAGATGGTTAAATCCAGTTTTGTAGAAGAAGCTGTTAGAGTATTTTATGTTGTTTCAGCGTTGATCCGAAATAATTAAGCTGGTCAGGAAATGCTCTACATATCAGCTGGAGATTGAATGCTTCCGAGCATGCTGAGAGACTCAAACATTGATATCAGAATTCACAGGAAAGGGGTGTTTTTCGGTTAGTGATTTGGTCGAGTGGAATATGCATAAAGCTGAGCAGCCTCTATTCAGCATCCACTTCTTCTTGAAGTTTGTGGTTGATTAACAGCCCCACGTGGAGCATGGCAATAATCAAATAAAAGGGTTAGAAATCCCATTCGACAGTGTGCCTATATGGGTTAGCATCAGATGGGAATGCTACTAGACAGGGCAAACATAAAATCTACCATGCGACTCAGCAGGTATCAAGTGCTAGGCGTTCATTCGACACAGCACATACAACAAACCTGAAAGTCCACTAACCGACATGCTAGTCGAGCCAAGGAAATTAGCTAGCCCATGTTTACCCACAACATAAAACCATAATTCCCATGCAGCCACGCCAGTCCAATTCGTAGGAAGCCCATTAACGAAACACCACTGAGTAATATGACAACCTAACAAACCAGGCCCATGACATTCAAAGCCACAAGACTTCAAAAAAGCTTCACGTACATGTCGAATGGCGAACATAGACGTTTGGCAACGAGTGGACATGTCATTTGACGATAAAATTGAAAGCTTGGTATTATGAAAAGATGCCACTCGACGAGATTAATATACAAGTTAGGCATTTGACGAATGTTCCACACAGTAGGACACAATAAAGTCTAGGCAACATGGAAGCTCCTCTGGTTCCTCTTCAGGACCAATAGGCTGGAGATATTCTGACCTTCATCAGGTCCAACCGACGAGAGCACTCCCCGATTGGCTTGTGATGGAGCCAAGCGTAGGTTCTTATACCTTCTTCTGGTCCAGTAGATATGGACTACACATGTCTTATGATTTATATCTTAAACCTTCGTCTGGTTTAGTCGACTGGGGACATCCCCCATGGACTCATGTCGAGTCAAAGTTGTAGACATGGATTACACATGTCGTATGACTTATATCTTCCTGGACTCATCAAGTCCAGTCGACGGGGACATCCCCCATTGACTCATGTTGAGTCAAGTTGTAGACATGGATTACACATGTCGTATGACTTATATCTTCCTGGACTCCTCAAGTCCAGTCGACCGGGGACATCCCCCATTGACTCATGTCGAGTCAAGTTGTAGACATGGATTACACATTTTATGACTTATATCTTCCTGGATTCCTCAAGTCCAGTCGACCGGGGACATCCCCCATTGACTCATGTCGAGTCAAGTTGTAGACATGGATTACACATGTCGTATGACTTATATCTTCCTGGACTCCTCAAGTCCAGTCGACCGGGGACATCCCCCATTGACTCATGTTGAGTCAAGTTGTAGACATGGATTACACATGTCGTATGACTTATATCTTCCTGGACTCCTCAAGTCCAGTCGACCGGGGACATCCCCCATTGACTCATGTCGAGTCAAGTTGTAGACATGGATTACACATGTCGTGTGACTTATATCTTCCTGGACTCATCAAGTCCAGTCGACCGGGGACATCCCCCATTGACTCATGTCGAGTCAAGTTGTAGACATGGAATACACATGTCATATGACTTTTATCTTCCTGGAATCCTCAAGTCCAGTCGACCGGGGACATCCCCCATAGACACATTTCGAGTCAACTTGTAGACATGGAGGGCACATGTCGTATGACTGACATACTGACCTTCATCGGTCCAACGATTGGGTACTTACGGTACTCAATGGCTCTTGTAGACTCAAGTTGATAACTTAACATTCGTTTGGTTCATTTAGTAGGCAGCATCAACACTCGAGTACAGCTACATAATATGGCCTCGTCCCAAGCGACACATGCGTCAAGTACTCTCCAAGCCAATGACTCTTGACTTAGAGAGTAGGGGACAAACTGTACGGGCCAAATTTGGACCCAAGGGTAAAATTGACTTTTCGCTTCAGGCCCTACACCAGTGGTAGCCCAATCCCTCCAGATAGTACCCAGAATAAATTTGGGGCAAAGACCAGACTACATCCTCAGGCCCACGTACAAAGAGAGCCATACCCAGCAAGCCTTTGACTGATCAGTTACTTCAATCTGAAACGTCCAGACTCATCAATATCTACATAATTCGACAGTTTCCAACATCCAATGGACGAGTAATTAAAGGTGATAAATACACACGTTTCCCAATGGTGTATATAAGAGAGGAAAGTCTACGAGAAAAGGGGGACTCTGATAGCTCAACCATATCCAACTTCTAGCTCTCATACCCATAGCTTCGGGACATTCTCAAGCTCGCCACTCCTGCCACTTACCGCCCTCACGGCATTCAACGGAATTCAAGGTAGCATCTAACCTTGACCTTCCATCATCTATTACTGCCTATGTTCATTTACTGACTTGAGCGTCGGAGTGCCCCCGGCACCCACCACACCGTGGGCAGTGCTCCCACTCATTCTACCTTTGTTTTGCAGGATCGCTAGCGCCCCAAACTACAAATTCTCGATTGTGGACCTCGGGCGAAAACCAGCGTCTACAATCAAAATTAGAGAACACAGATTTTCTGAAAGCTTATCTGAGTCTACAATAGGCTCTATTAGCTGGTATATCAAACTGTGATCTTAGCAGAATACAAACTCTAGGTCCATTCTAGAATGAACTCTTCAAACAAAGAAACCACAACAGATTTATCATTCGAATAAAACATCCAAGAATGCCATTAACCAACAGATCTTTTAATTATTCAATTAGTGCGACAAGAGACAAATTTTCTCAGAATCTACAATAGATCAGTCAGTATAACTTTTCTCACTGTCATACTATAAAGGTCAAACCTTTAACAAGCTCACTTTACTTTTGCTGCGCAAATAATTTGCACATTTTATGAACGATTCATAATGAAAGCTTAATCAAGTTCAAAACTTGATCGTAGTAAGCTATGAACAATTTTAGATCTATGGTTTAATGCTAACTTCCGAAACTAATATCAAATATCGTTCACACTATAAGTTACAGAATAATTTTCTTCAATAAGAAAACAACAGAATTATTAAGTATCAAATACTTTGTAAATGATTCTGACATCCTATTGAAATTATACGGAAGTGGTCTAAGGGTATTTTCATCTTATTAATTACGCAGTTCCATTTATAGTTTATCACTCTCACATTTGACTTCAATAAGTCAAGTCTTTTCTTCAATTGTTAACATCTGATGTTACAAACCAAGTAATAAAATAATCTTATTACTCGAGAGCGTAGAAAAGATATTCTATCAAATAGAATACAATATTCTATTAAATAGAATAAATGATAAACTTTTACTTGTACCTCCAAGGCCCAAGTACTTTCAATAATATAGCTATTATACAAAGAATATTCAAATCTCAAACTTTTCAGATTCGAATTTTCTACTTATACATATCATAAACGTAACTATAGAAACTAATGGAACATTAATTAAAAGGATGAATTAGTGTTACTGGAGCATATCCCCAAGAGTATTGAAAACTAATTCGGTAACACTCAATATCAAACGAATCAAATCATATAAGATTCGATTTCTCCCACTAACTAATTCCATCACGATGGAATCGTAGAAGAATCATATCGAGTAAGAATCACATTCATTAAATAACTGTAGAACTAATTGCATAAATTCATATGCTTGATCATATCAAACATCCTTGAACAATTCAAAGACTCACAATGAATTTAAAATTATAGTTTTCAACACTTCAAATATAATATCTTTGAACCATTCGAAATATTTTATCCGCGTTTCATCAGAAACATATTGAAAGTTCTCGAACCATTCAAGACGTTCAATATATATTCTTTTAGAAACATGTAACTAAGTCATGACAATTCATTAACTAAGTTATGAAGTAAATAAAACTATCCAACGCAACTTATAATTCATTAAACTACATACATCCAATGTATTAGTTTAATAAATCTGTGGTCCAATGACGATAATTGGTTAAATGAGATTTAATCACATCCTGAATACAATATTCATTAAGTAAATAAGGATATATGGTGTGATCTTACATCAGACCATCCTTTACCATACGAAATAAGTATATAATGCTTATTTGATAAAATCTCATAAAACACTATTAGTTAACCGAGTATTTTTCTTAATGTTTATCTTTTTATCAATGACACTATTAGTCATATTAAAATATGTAACAATTGTTTATAAAGAACAATTAACTATCCAATAGTCGCAAGTTCTGATATCAAATATCAAAACAATCATTAAACATTATTTTCAAATAACTAGATGGGAAATCTGGTATCCAATACCTATAGTTGTTGTATTGTGAGAATCAATATTCTCTATACACATCTTTTTTCTTTAGCTTTATAATTTGCCCTCAATTATTCACAACAATTGCAAATAATTGATTAGCAAACTGTGTCAAACACGTGACTTCTAAAAGTCACTAAAGCCAAGAAACGTTATTATAAGATAAACAAATACCTAATGGGGTTTTCTTAATGCCATTCAAGAATCTCGAGACATGAACTAATTCACGTCAATTCTTACCGCACAAGAAACTATTATCTTTAGACAATTATATCATAAAACAGATATCTATTTAGATTACTTATCGTGACTTAGTAACTAAGTAACTAACCATATTGATTTTCAAGAAAATGGAACAACAGTTCCCGATGGTTTTGACTAATCTAACAAAATCCAAGTCTACTAACATTCTAGAACCTATTCTAGAAATATGCAACCATAAGTGAAGTCAGAAAATATATTCAAATAATATGCATGCAGTGGATAAAAAGTTTAAATTCTATCAACAATATAGAATAAAGGAAAATAAAAACAGCAATTTTCATTATATTACACACTGCTTTAGTTATGAATTTTTAACCTAACAGTGTCTCCCACTACTTTACGTAATATCGTAATCCCCAACGGAAAACGGGAATTCAATAATTAAATCGAATTCCATAGTGAGAATCGGACCCCATAAATATATTTCGACTCACAGCTTTGGCACGATCTTGCCTACGTATATTCATTAGGTAGACAACTCATTGTCAATCACACTATGTGACTCATAATTTTGGTCCTGACCATTTCTCGTTATGACAGCTTTGGCACGTTCACAAGGAGGCGTATCAAGGCTTCACTTGCTAATGACAAACTCAAGCTATCGATGTAGTCCTGACAGCTTTGGCACATTCAGGATTTCCACTTTCACTTGAATTTGTCTATTATCAAATATACATACACCATCGATAAAATTCTATCAACTAGGGGTGTTCACGGGTCGGGTCGGGTCGGTCGGGTTTTTTGATTTTTTATGACCTGATCGGGTCGGGTCATTCTACCCGAAACTCGAAATTTGAGAAGGTGGCCCGCGCGGATCGGGTCAAAAAACTGCGGGTCGGGTCAACATAATATGTAGTAAATATAATATATATTTTATTGATACAAAATATACAAGAAATGTGCGTAGCTGAAATGACAAAGGCTTTGATTACATGCCTCTGATCTCAGGTTCGATTCCCAGCAACAACATTTTTTTTTAAAGAAAGAAAAAACATAATTTTCAGAATTGCTGAAGATGAGATTCGAACTTGAGACCTCTTAAACACCAAAAACACATTTTGCCATTCTAGCTACAATTGTCTTTGGTTAAATTCGTATCATTAAAAATATATATTATAATTATAATAACATTTACATCAGGTCGGGTCAAACTCGAATTTTATGAGCTTAACCCGTGACCCGACCCGAAATTTCTGGTCGGGTCTAAATTGATCCGAAATTGAATTTTAAAATTTATAAATACGACCGGATTGATTCGGGTCGGCGCGGGTCGGGTCGGGTCGGCACGGGTCGACCCGACCCTATGAACAAACCTACTATCAACTACACCCTAACTGTTTTGGCACGATCTCGGATTCAGCCATAGAAAGATACCCATAAACGGTATTGACAAGACGGACCAAGAAACATGCATCCAATACATGTCACTTTACTGCCTTATTTAAGCGGGGATATTCCTCAAGAAAGCTTTGCTCTACATCAAATGCAGAATTTAATCTAGATCAATTTCTAAACAGTTCGATTCTACCTTAGAAAACATAACTTAATTTAACCATTAAATTTCTGTTACGTTTCCCGTTAGCGTAGAACCGAAAAATCAAGAAACATCTAAATTACATGCATGTGCAAACATCAAAATTGGATTATATATCATATATCAAGCATGAAAAATGCAATGGATGAAGGTTCAGACTTTCTCTGATACCATTTTTGTTGGGGTTTTGGCGCGGGCGCAGCGGAAGCTCGCGGTTCGGGTGAAATCATAATTTTAAAGCTTTTTAAATTACCGAATAAATTATTCAATATCCAATATGAATAATTCATTCATATTTCACCTAAACATATTTATTATATATCAAATAACGATATAAATAGTTAAGAAACATAGTGAAACTTTTACGAAATATGTTTTTCCGTAAAATGACAAAAAATACGTTTTTGACCGAACCGACCACCAAATGCACATGAGGGCTTCCCAAGTCAGCCCCAACAGTACTAGGCCAGTTCATGTGCTACCCTAACATTGACCAATTCACTGTTTGGGCAGCTGTCACCCGGTTGGCTCAAAAGTCACCTGGTAACGCCGTTTTTCACCGTTTTTCACTTGTTTCAACTCCGAAACAATTTCTGAAAATTGTTCCAATAGACAAAACACATCCAATACATTCATATGATATTATTTTCAACACAATAAACCCAGTTTTTTCAGATCTGATTTTGTAACAAAAATAATCAATTTTTCATGCTTTAATCCAATATTTTCAATATTAATCATATTAATACTAACACCAATCCAAACCACCACCAATGAAGAACCCAATAATAATTCTAGGCATTAAAAGAGTGGTCATAACACTCTAGAATTGCAACATATCATCAAATGATCAAATTGAACAAATATTACAATAATATCATTCAATTCAACTTCACACATGCAGTAAGCCTCCAAATCCATCCTCTAATTCAAAAAGCCCCAATTTCTAACAATAAGTAAACCCTAGAACCATTCTAGTAATTCAAGATTAAGAAACTAATTTCCTAAACTTAAGAATATTAAAGATTACCTCTTAATCTTCAACTTTCCTTAAGCTTTTTCTTGATTTTTCTTCACTTTTGTCTTTTGTTTCTTCAAACAAAATATTTGAGAGCTTTTTAATTGAGGAATTTCGGCCATGAAAAGCCTTAGAAGAAGAAAATAAAATATTCCCTTTTTAAATTATCATTGCCGACTTACTAGGGGCATTTTGGTCAATTTTTACACAAATTAATTTGATCCAAAATCAAATTAATAAATCATGCCACATGTTACCAATTAATAATAAGCATATGTGATAACAATTATCACAAATGAAAATTATCTAATTAAATTAAATATAAAGTTAAAGTAGTGAAAAATCAAATTTAACACTTTAACATTAAATTTAATGCCAAGTGTAACAAATAATAATTAAACATATATTCCATAATAATTATGAAATATATATCAATTAATCATTTTAAATATTTAATATTTAAATATCTAGATAATTAATTAATATAATTATTAATCCATATGTATTTTATTTACATTAAATAAAATACGTATTGAAGTGATATGTGTCAAAATCTCATTTGACAATTAATTAATGTGTATCAAATCAAATTATGTATCAAATACAAATACAAAATAATTACGATTGACCAAAAAATGCTCCTATGCATGTATTTTTATTTAACCGTTTAAACGATTCGAATTAACTCATTTAATCCGGTGAAGTATTATGAATAATCTGTATTATTCATAACGTGTTGCCCAAAATAATTACGATTAACTCATTTTGTCACACGCATTTGCTGGTAAGGGAGGAAGTGCAATACAAGAAATGAAGCCGTCGACCACCAGAATGGTTCTGTCTCGAATGGGAATTGGTGGTGCAACCTCGAAAGGTTCAGGTTCCATGTTAACAATTGCTTCTTGGCCTTCTCGCCTTTCCCTTCTCAACTGTCTGATAGTTCTTTCAATCTCTGGGTCAAGCGGTCGGATTTCAAAGCTTTTGGTTCGTCTCATGTAGTGTCTGAGAACCTGAAACACAAGAAAACAAAAACAATAAGTAAAAAGAAAATTAGATACAAGTAAAAGTATATAACCTCAAAACTAATAGTGAAAGATAAATAAGTCCCCGGCAACGGCGCCAAAAACTTGACCGGTGCGTAATCACACGCGTATAACGCAATCGCACGTATCGTTCAAGTAGTATAAAAAGTATCGATCCGACGAGGACTTATTACCTAATCTATTGATTTTATGAGACCAAATGATTACTAGTATCTAACAGATTGATTGATTGGAATGGTGACTTTAAACTTAAATATATTAAAACAAGTAAATATTACGTGAAAGTAGATTAAAGAAAATTCAAATTTATAAAACTATCCAGGGTTGTGATTTCTTCCAATATCTAATTAAAGATGAAGTGGTTATTTCATATTTGTGTAATCAATCGGTTTACTAACTTGGAACACAAATTTATGCAAAAGCCTTTGTCGATGGTCAGCTGCACATACCTAGTATAACCCAATTGAACCATATGTCTATGTCAACCAAATTACCTGGATTCATTAAGATTAAGTTCCAATTATTGTTACCCCCGCCCGACAAGTATATGTCTATCCTGTAAGGAAATCTATTAAAGGGTTATATATCCTCAAAGAATATCGTGTGCTATTAAGTCTAAGGCTAAAACCCAAAATTCATTTGTCAAGTTTATTTTAGATTTACCAGATCAATCTTATTAGTGGCCAGTTAACAAGAAGCATTAAGCTTAAATTACCCAAACTATAAAATAACCCCTTATAAACCGGTGATATTGGAATTCATCACAACCCTAGATAATGGGCTTAGCTATGACACATATTTACAACTAGTAAAAACTTAAATAAAATAAAAGACACAAAATAAAATGCTGAAAAGTAAATAAAGAAAATTTACAATAAAAGAAAATGTTAGGGCTAGATGATTCACTTTTATTACTACTATTATAGATATCTCCCTTAATATAATATATTAACTTGTGTGATATTACCAACCAGCCATATAGGCGGTATCCTGATTAAGTCAGATTAAGTCCAACCAGTCATAAATGCGGTATCACTATTTGTAAATAAACCAGCCATATAGGCAGAAATTACCAACCGACCAATATAGCGGTATCATTGCTTAGTCAGGTTAAAAACTAGTTTATAATAATTACCAACCGACCAATATAGCGGTATCCTTGTTAAGTCAAATTTTAAATAGTTAATGTATTATAATTAATGGAGATTAATCTAAATAGTAATAATAAAATATTTACATTTCACCCTAGCAGGGGGAAGTTATTTCCTCATTGATGAATAGTAAAAACTGAAAAAGTAAAGAAAGTAAATTACTATTACGAAAAGTAAATAAAATTAATTACAAAACTGAAATTAAACTAAACTAGATACAAACTCCTTATTTACTTAGAGAATTACAGAGAGGAAGGTACATCTGAAAATGAAATTTCGAGCTGAATTTATAGGCGTCGATAGGCCTCACGCGTCGCGAAGCGTGAACAGTTCGCGTCGCGACGCGGACACGTGTCACACGCTGATTGGCTGCTTCAGATTTTTATCTACTGACGTGGCATTTTGGATGATTAACTCAATAATTATGCTGATGTGGCGACGACGTGGCTGACACATGGCGATGGAGATTGTCTGCACCATAAGATGATGACATGTGGCATGACATACGTTAGCAGATCGGCTGTGATGTTGACACGTGTCACGATGCACGTTAGCAAGTTCAAACTTTTCAGATATTGACACGTGTCCCCGGCGCATGTTAGCAGCTCATGGCACACGTTTGGCGTCGCGACGCGCCAAATGATGATGTTGCCCTTTTGTCTCTTTTTTACTGTTTTGGCCCCAAATCACCTTTAGAATGTCTTGAAACTTTATTTATCTACAAAATAACACAAAACACATCAAAATATTCACAAAACTCAAGAAACTATACAAAATATTAGGTCAAATGAGTTGAAAATAGTGATACATTTACCACTTATCACACCTCCAAACCTAACATTTTGCTAGTCCTCGAGCAAAACAAAAAATGGAATAACATAAATAATTAAGCTAAGCCACTTTCACAAGGATCACGGTTTCATTTAGCGTATGCAACAAGCCTTTAAAACCCTAGGTGTCCCTAGTGGACGAGTTGTAGTCTCGTGAGGGTTTACAGCAATGATACCTATAAATATTTTACAAAAGTAAAAAGATAGTAAAACTAATGCACACAAAAACAAAAAGACAAGAGAATAAAGAAGTTAGTGACTAATCAGGTGAAACTTCTACTCCAAGTTACTAGTTGTTTTGTTTCTTTCTAAATTACTGAATAAGTAAATTCTCCGATTATATTTACCATTCTCCATATACACAGCCAACAAAATATTAATTAACTCATTTTACCCACAATAGTCACAAGTGCAGTTGAGAAGAAAGTAATATTTTTGTCCTAAAGTTTTTTTAGAATTCACACTTTTTTGCAGCAATGAAATAATTTTTCTGATTTTTCGTATTTATATACAATATCTTCATATATGTAGCGAGCGTTGGGTCGGTGGCTCCCAAACCAATTGGCTTTAGGGTATCAGGTGTTAAGACACCCCTACAGACTTAATTACTCAAACTTTTGATATATATATATATATATATATATATATATATATATATGCAACATCATTGATCCATGTAGCGAGCTTTGGGCCAGTGACTCCCAAACCAGTGTTAAAACACCCTTACAGACTTAATAACTCGGATCTCAGACGTTTTTTTTTTACTCTATTGCTTTTTGAGATGTTTCCTCCAATTAAACTAGAGCACTGAATATTACAAGCTTTTCAATTACAGCTTATGTCCGTATGTTACCATGTATGTTGATAATACCTGTCAACTGAGCATATGAAGATCCATTTTAGTCAGTTTTATGGAGAATTCACAAATTAAATAATTCAAAAGAAAATAAACAAAAATTAACTTGTTCCGAAATAGGTTTGAGATACGTCTCAGGAGTGGAAACTCTTTACACAACTATCTCACACCAATTTCACCCGATTAATCAAATTAAAAACATAAAAACACAAATTTTTTTTTTTTTATTTTTGTAAAATTTTTCAATTTTTTTGTATTTTTCGAAAAATTTAGACTAAAAATAACAACATATAAAAACAAGATACTATTAACTATTCCCATCCCCCAAACCTAAATGAGACATTGTCCCCAATGTCTTAAACAATAGAAGAAGAGTTTAGAAAATAGTACATGGTTAGCTGAAATTCTACATTTAAAAAGGAAATTTAAAGGTTAAGATCCAGATTTATCCGACGCTTTTTACCACGATCATCATCGTACAATTTTATCTTGGAAAGGAAAGGATCAATTTGTGGTTCAAAAGCTAAGATTTGGTCAATTAAATTTGGAGCGGTTCTGGCAGTAAAGAGGAGTTCTTTCAGAGGTTTTATCACGAACCCATTTCTCCGGGCATCCTCAAGAAACACACAAAGAAAATCATAAAATCCATCAACGTTGTATAGTCCAAGCGGTTTCTGGTGTATGTTCAAGTTCGCCCAAGATAGAACTGTAAAACTTGCCTCCATTGTGCCCAAGCCACCTGGCAAAGCAATAAAAGTATCAGCACGGTTAACCATTTCTATCACTCGTTCAGACATACCTGGAACGATTAATTCTTCTCCGTTTGATGGTCCTATCAGATTTTCTTTTGCCAAGGGTTTTGGGATGATTCCCAAAACTTGACTTCCTCATTCCTATACGGCTTTTGAAACGATCCCCATTAGTCTAAGATTGCCACCGCCATATACTAAGTGCATATTCCTTGCACCTAAAACTCGACCCAATTCATGTGATACTGCTACATATTCTGGTTTAGCACCAACACTAGTACTGCAAAACACGTAGATATTTTCAACTCGTCTTCTTGAAGTGGCTTCCATGTTTTACTCTGGATGTCTTTAAAATTGCAATGATGAGTTGAATTTATAACACCTGAAAAAGGGTGAGTAAAAATAATAGCACTAGTACCTACCAAATGACAATTATTAGTTAAACAGTAAAATAAATCGTGATAGTAAAAAAAAATCTGGATCCTGTCGGAGAAAATAAAAGAAAATAACAAAACAAATCACAATTATTAGGAAAAGACAAAGAGATATAATATTTACAATAATTTATGGCTTGATTGACGTCTATGCGTCAGGGACAAGCTTCCCATCCAATTTTCTTATAAATTGGCAAACATGGTCTTTTTGAGTCAGATTCCCGAGACTTAACTGTTGTCTTTCCTTTTGGAATTGTGTATGTAATTTACGAATGGCTATATGAACATATCCACTGGGATGCGTCTCAAGAGTCGAAGATATATCATCTAAAGACTCCTTACTCAAGCCATCCCTAATTCAATTAATCTTATCTTCACGGTTATCAGACACCATTCCTAAAGAACAACAACTGGTATTACACGTCATGCGAGCACATTTATAACAAACACCCATTCTTTTAGCTCTTCTCTTTTTAGCATAGGTGTTTTTGCCTAAACCAGGCAGATGTGAAATAAAAGAGTCAAAAGACTCACCTGCCAATCGGACACGTGCTTCAATAATCCAACGAATATCAGTAGGAATACCTTTGATCATCAGTAGTCTCATTCATTCCAAGCGAGATTTGTAAACTTTCATCATGTATTTTTTAGGGAGAGAAGGAAATTGCTTATGAAGATTTACGAGAACTTATTCCATCCTGAAATGACTTAACCTGCAAAAAATAAACACATAAAATTTAATCACACCACATCACAATATATACATAAATTGCATGGGTTGCCTCCCTGCGAGTGCTAAGTTTAACATCGTCAGCAAGACATGACTGCCCGAACGTTAGGCTGGATCTGAAAGTGTAACACTTTCTTTTTTTCGCTCAAATGATTCTCCCCAGTAGTGCTTGACACGCTGACTGTTAACCTTGAATGTTTCGTTGGTGTTGGGATCAAGTAACTCAACAGCTCCATATGGTAAAACCTAAGTGATCACAAATGGACCTGACCACATTGATTTCAACTTTCCAGGGAAAAGTTTCAACCTCGAGTTATACAACAACACCTGCTGCATTGGTTCCAGCTGTCTGTGCACTATTTTTCGGTCATGCCATTTCTTGGTATTTTCATTGTATAATCTGGCATTCTCATAAGCCTGTAGGCAAAATTCCTCAAATTCGTTGAGTTGGTGAAGTCTTTTCTCTCATGCATCTTGTGGATCAAGATTCAACTTTTTCAGTGCCCAGTACGCCTTATGTTCAAGCTCAACTGGTAGATGACACGCTTTCCCAAACACCATTCTATATAGGGACATACCAATGGGTGTCTTGTAAGTTGTCTGGTAGGCCCATAATGCGTCATCCAGTTTTGTAGACCAGTCTCTCCTTGTTGATCCAACGGTTCTCTCCAAGATTCTTTTGATCTCCATGTTTGAAACATCAACCTGTCCATTTGATTGTGGATGGTAAGCTGTGGCAACCTTATGAGTGACTCTGTATTTGGATATGAGTGCATCAAAGTATCTGTTGCAGAAATGTATGCCACCATCGCTGATGATTGCCCGAGGTGTTCCGAAGCGAGTGAAAATATTCTTTAAAGGAATTTGATCACCAATTTTGAGTCATTTGATGGCAGTGTAATTGCTTCAACCCATTTGGAGACGTAGTCTACAGCAACCAGTATGTACAGGTTTCCGAATGATGGAACAAATGGTCCCATAAAATCAATACTCCACACATCAAATATCTCTACTTCCAAAATATTTTGCAGAGGTCCTTCATTTCTTCTCGAGATATTTCCTGTTCTCTAACACCTGTCACATTGAAGAGCAAAAAGATAAGCATCTTTAAAAAGAGTGGGCCAGAACAAACCTGATTGAAGAACTTTTGCTGTAGTTTTATTCCCGCTGAAGTGTCCCCCATATGGTGATGAATGACAGTGTGGCAGAACACAGTTGACCTCCTCATGTGGAACACACCGTCTCAGTAATTGATCAGCACAACGTTTGAACATGTACGGTTCATCCTAGACATAATTTTTGACTTATTTGAAGAATTTCTTCTGTTGTTGAGTTGTCCATTCCAGCGGCCATTTTCCTGACACTATGAAATTGACATAGTCAGCATACCAAGGTACATCATGTTGTTTCATGGCAAATAACTATTCATCTTGAAAAGTTTCTTTGATTGTCAGTTCTTTGCCAGCTGTTTCACCATTCTCAAGCCTAGATAAATGATATGCCACCTAGTTTTTTGTCCATTTCCTATCTCAGATCTCCACATCGAATTCTTACAGAAGAAGTATCCAACGGATCAATCTGGGTTTGGTATCTTTCTTCGCGATCAGATATTTGATTGCTGAATGATCTGTGTAGACTACCACCTTGGGACCCAGCAGATAAGAGCGAAATTTGTCAAAAGCAAACACAACTGCAAGTAACTCCTTTTCAGTGGTTGTGTAGTTGAGTTGAGCTTCATTCAGAGTTCTGCTAGAATAATAAATGGTGTGGAAAATCTTTGCTTTGCGTTGTCCCAAAACTGCTCCAACAGCAAAATCACTAGCATCACACATCACCTCAAATGGAAGAGTCCAGTCTGGTGCTACTATGATTGGGGCAGAAACTAATTTCTCTTTTAGGATCTCAAAAGCTTCCTGGCATTCTTTGGTGAAGTTGAAAGACACATCCTTTTTCCAAAATATTGCACAGAGGTTTAGCAATCTTGGAAAAGTCTTTAATAAATCTCCTGTAAAAACCTGCATGTCCGAGAAAGCTCCGAATCCATTTGACTGATGTTGGTGGAGGTAATTTTTCAATTGTCTCGATCTTTGCTTTGTCTACCTCGATTCCCTTTTATGAAATCTGATGTCCCAGAACGATACCTTCTTGCACCATGAAGTGGCATTTCTCCCAGTTGAGCACCAGGTTGGTATCTTCGCATCTTTGTAACACTTGTTCCAAATTTTACAAGCAATATTCAAAAGAGTCTCCAAACACAGAGAATTCATTCATGAAAACCTCCATACTTTGCTCCAGCATATCTGAGAAGATGTCCATCATACAACGCTGGAATGTGGCAGGAGCATTACATAATCCAAATGGCATCATGCGGAAAAAAAGTACCATATGGACATGTAAATGTGATTTTCTCCTGATCTTCTGGGGCGATGGCAATCTGATTGTACCCTGAGTATCCATCCAAAAAGCAATAGTATTCATGTCCCGCCAATCTGTCTAACATCTGATCAATGAATGGCAGAAGAAAATGGTCATTCCTTGTTGCTTTGTTTAGCTTCCGATAATCCATGCATACTCTCCATCCAGTCACTGTTCTTATTGGAATCAACTCGTTCTTTTCATTTGTGACTATAGTAATTTCTCATTTCTTTGGTATACACTGTATAGGACCCATCTAGGTGTTGTCTGAGATGGGGTAAATGATGCCAACATCCAACCATTTGATGATTTCTTTCTTTACAACCTCCTTCATGATTGGATTGAGTCTTCGTTGATGCTCCACTGTGGGTTTATACTCATCGTTCATCAAAATCTTATGCATGTAAAATGATGGACTAATGCCTCGAATGTCTGCTATAGTCCAACCAATGGCTCTCTTGTGTTCTCGTAACACTCTCAGCAACTTTTCTTCCTGCTCCAATGTTAGCGAAGAAAAAATAATCACAGGTAATTCAGAAGAGTTTCCAAGAAATGCATACCTGAGATGACTCGGAAGTAACTTCAGTTCCAGCTGCGGTGGTTCTTCAATTGAAGGCTTGATCCGATCTTTCTTTGGCAGTTCCAGACTTTCCACTTGTGGTGTCGATTTGAAGTGAAATGGCTTGTCAAGATAGTTGATACATTCCAGAATTTCAGCATCTAGCTCGTTATCAGTCATATTGGTGATACAAACTTCAAGTTTGTCCGTGGGAATTGTATCAGTATCCTGGATAATACTATCAACGACATCAATTCTGAAACATTCTTCTTCCTTTTCATCGCTAGGGAATTTCATGGCTTTGAAAACATTGAAGGTAACTTCTTGGTCCTGAACTTTCATTGTTAGTTCTCATTTTTGCACATCAATCACAATTCGACATGTAGCCAAGAATGGTCTCCCAATGATGATAGGAACATCTTTGTCTTCCTCCATGTCAAGGATAATGAAATTTGCTGGGAGAATGAGTTTATCAACTTTGACCAGCACATCTTCAACTACTCCTCTTGGAAATGCGAGTGTTCGATCAGCAATTTGCAAAGAGACTGAGGTAGGCATTGCTTCTCCAATTTGCAGTTTCCTGTAAATAGAAAAAGGCATCAAATTAACACTTGCACCCAAATCACATAAAGCTTTACCGATATAATGTTCTCCAATGGTTCATGGGACTGTGAAACTGCCAGAATCTTTCAACTTCGGAGGAAGTTTGCTCTGAATGATGACACTACATTTTTCTGTTAATGCTATTGTCTCGTAATCTCCCAATCTTCGTTTTCGTGAAAGAATGTATTTTATGAATTTGACATAGCTTGGCATTTCTTCCAATGCTTCTGCAAATGGAATGTTGATGTGCAGCTTCTTGAACACCTCCAGGAATCGAGCAAACTATTTGTCTAGTTTGTTTTTCTGGAGACGTTGTGGAAAATATGGAGGTGGAGTGATCTGTTCTTTTTCTTTTTCCTTTTCTTCTTTTTCCTCCATCTGTGGAACTGCATCTTTTGGAACTCCTTCAATTATTGCCTTGATTCCAACATCTTTGTTGATTTCAGTACCGCTTTTCAAGGTGATGGCTTGACATTGCTCCTTCCCTCTGTTCCTTGGATTTGGTTCTGTGTTGCTGGGAAGATTTCCTGGAGGTTTGTAACTCTGAGCATTGGCCAGTTGTCCAATCTGATTATCCAGTGCTTTGATAGAAGCAGGTTGACTTTGAAAAATAGCATCATATGCTGCTTATTGCTTTTTGAACATCTCTGCAATCCATTCTTTCATTTCTGGTTCTTTTTCAAACTCCTGGCCTTTGTTTTGTTACTGGAATCCAGGTGGTGGATAGTTCTTTTGCCCTAAATTGTTGCTCCATGAGAAATTGGGATGATTCCTCCACCCTGGGTTGTAGGTGTTGAAATATGGATTGTTCCCCTGTTTGTTGAAATTGTTGACATAATTCACCGTCTCTTCAAGTTGGTTTGGTTCTGGTGCTCCTCCATAAGGTGAACTTGTGGATCCAATGTTGCTTTGCGTGCTGAGAGTCTCCATGAATTTGCATATCTGATCCAGCTTGGAACTGAGTGTTGTATTTGCTCCAACTTCATAAATTCCTGCAATTCTTTGAATTATGCTCCTTTATGTTGGCCACAAGGAATTATTGTTGGCCATTTCTTCGATTATGTCTCAGGCTTGATCTTCTCCTTTTACCATCAAAGCTCCTCCATCAACAACATCAATTGTGGTTCTCATCAGTCCAGAAAGTCCATTATAGAAAGTTTGGACTTGAAGCCATTTTGGAATCTCATGGTGATGACATTTCCGGAGCAAATCTTTGTATCTTTCCCAAGCTTCATAGAGAGTTTCCGAGTCATGTTGTACAAAGGATGTGATGTCATTCCTCAGTTTTGCTGTTCTGGCTGGTGGGAAATACTTTGTAAGGAATTTGGTGGTTATAGTGTTCCAAGTTGTGATAGAACCTGCTGGTAGTGAATATAGCCAAGCCTTTTGCCATGTCCTTCAAGGAATATGGAAAAACACGCAGTCTCATAGCTTCTCCAACTCCTCGGTTGTAATTGAAAGTGCCGCAAACTTCCAGAAAGTTGTTGATGTGGGCATTAGGATCTTCAGTTGCATTCCTCCCAAACTGAACTTACTGATGAATTATCTGAATGCATGTTTTGATGTCACACACATTTGCTGGTAAGGGAGGAAGTACAATACAGGAAATAAAGCCGTCGACCACCGGAATGGTTCTGTCTCGAATGGGAATTGGTGGTGCAACCTCGAAAGGTTCAGGTTCCATGTTAACAATTGCTTCTTGGCCTTCTCGCATTCCATTCTCAACTGTCTGATGGTTCTTTAAATCTCTAGGTCAAGCGGTCGGATTTCAAAGCTTCAGGTTCGTCTCATGTAGTGTCTGAGAACCTGAAACACAAGAAAACAAAAACAATAAGTAAAAGGAAAATTAGATACAAGTAAAAGTATCTAACCTCAAAACTAATAGTGAAAGATAAATAAGTCCCCGGCAACGGTGCCAAAAACTTGACCGGTGCATAATCACACGCATATAATGCAAGCGCACGTACCGTTCAAGTAGTATAAAAAGTATCAATCTCACGAGGACTTAATACCTAATCTATTAATTTTCTGAGACTGAATGATTACTAGTATCTAACGGATTGATTCATTGGAATGGTGACTTTAAAATTAAAAATATTAAAACAAGTAAATATTACGTGAAAGTAGATTAAAGAAAATTCAAATTTATAAAACTATCCAGGGTTGTGATTTCTTCCAATATCTAATTAAAGATGAAGTGGTTATTTCATATTTGTGTAATAAATCGGTTAACTAACCTGGAACACGAAATTATGCAAAAGCCTATGTCGATGGTCAGATGCACATACCCAGTATAACCCAATTGAACCATATGTCTATGTCAACCAAATTACCTGGATTCATTAAGATTAAGTTCCAATTATGGTTACCCCCGTCCGACAGGTATATGTCTATCTTGTAAGGAAATCTATTAAATGGTTATCTATTCTCAAGGAAGATCGTGGGCTATCAAGTCTAAGGCTAACACCTAAAATTCATTTGTCAAGTTTATTTTAGATTTACCAGATCAATCTTATTAGTGACCAGTTAACAAGAAGCATTAAGCTTAAGACTTAATAAGTAAACCTTTAAATTACCCAAACTATAAAATAACCCCTAATAAACCGGTGATATTGGAATTCATCACAACCCCAGATAACTAACTTAGTTACGACACATAACTAGGGCTAGTAAAAACTTAAATAAAATAAAAGACATAAAATAAAATGCTGAAAAGTAAATAAAGAAAATTTACAATAAAAGAAAATGCTAGGGCTAGAGGATTCATTTTTATTACTAATATTATAGATATCTCCCTTAATATAATATATTAACTTGTGTGATATTACAAACCAGCCATATAAGCGGTATTCTGATTAAGTCAGATTAAGTCCAACCAGCCATAAATGTGGTATCACTATTTGTCCATAAACCAGCCATATAGGCGGAAATTACCAACCGACCAATATAGCGGTATCCTTGCTTAGTCAGGTTAAAAACTAGTTTATAATAATTACCAACCGACCAATATAGCGGTATCCTTGTTAAGTCAAATTTTAAATAGTTAATGTATTATAATTAAGGGAGATTAATCTAAATAGCAATAATAAAAGTTTTACCTTTCACCATAGCAGGGGGAAGTTACCTCCTCATTGATGAATAGTAAAAACTGAAAAAGTAAAGAAAGTAAATTACTATTACGAAAAGTAAATAAAATTAATTACAAAACGGAAATTAAACTAAACTAGATACAAACTCCTTATTTAATTAGAGAATTACAGAGAGGAAGGTACATCTGAAAATGAAATTACATACGTGGCATTTTGGATGATTAACTCAATAATTGTGCTGATGTGGCGACGACGTGGCTGACACATGGCGATGGCGATTGTCGGCACCATAGGATGATGACACGTGGCATGGCGTACGTTAGCAGATCGACTGTGATGTTGACACGTGGCACATCGCACGTTAGCAAGTTCAAACTTCTCAGATATTGACACGTGTCCCCGGCGTATGTTAGCAGCTCATGGCACAAGTTAGACGTCGCGACGCGTTAAGCACGTCGCGACGCTCCAAATGATGATTTTGCCCTTTTGTCTCTTTTTTACTATTTGGGCCCCAAATCACCTCTAGAATGTCCTGAAACTTTATTTATCTACAAAATAACACAAAACACATCAAAATATTCACAAAACTCAAGAAACTATACAAAATATTAGGTCAAATGAGTGGGAAATAGTGATACATTTACCACTCATCAACGATCTCTAAATAACACTCGGAACTTGCTTCCGAAGTTATACCACGGCCATGGATTTACTATATCACAAACACGTGTAGGATATTTATGCCCTGTACACAGGACTGACAGATTCTATCTTGATACGCACTGGATATCATGAGCATCAGTCCATACCCAATGAACATGCGGAGGTCTGATCTAAATAGATCCGTAACGTGACTGTCATTAAAGTGTGAATGATAATTCATATATCCATTGTGGTCTCTCAAGTTGAATGACCACTATGCTCACTCAACTTGAGATTCCTATTGACGTTGGTGTATCATCTATTAGGAAATCTTCAGTGAATCGTTCAGTGTTTATCAAATAAACACCTATATGTCTATACGACCAAGTCACGATATAAGACATGTACTGGTCTTAGCGGATTTTACTAATCGACCCGTGTTAGTAAATCCGGACTAAGAACTTTATTTAAGGATATACAACTTATAGTGACGCTTCCCAATGTCAATTACAAACTACGGATTAAATGCGCACTACAATGTAAATCCTAGGGTCTTTGTCTAATATATACGTATCACTAAACCGAATTTAGTTTCAATCTAATCATAATTATATATCTAATCGCAATTAGATCGAATATGTATATAAAAGACAAGAGGTGCTACTATTAAATAAGTAACATTATGGAAAAATGTATTGTTCGTATTCATGAATCAGAAATAAATACAATCCGGATTGGCACTCCGAGCACCAACCCTAACATGATTCACATGTTTTTTCAGCTTTAATCTGTTCGTGCTCACCATTCATTCATTACAAAGATTTATTGAGCATATTAAATTTCATGCAAGTAAGTATTTCATATATGAATGACATACAAATCAACTTTGGTTTGAGCATTTAATGCCATATTTCCATTTTCGATGGTTTAGGATGCATACATGTCATTATCTCATATAAATTTTTCCTGGAGAGAACATAATTATTTTTGTTCTTCCCACAGACGGCGCCATTCATGTCGGCTGTAAAAGTGTGATCTAAAGTGAAATAAGAGGAAAGTCGTGGTCTTTACCTGTTGTCGTTGGGTCTCGCTCAATAATCCAAGTACCAACGATTGTATAAGCTATGCTTCCTCGTGTCCAACATATGATTCGTCCTGTAAATGTGGACAAAACCTTCTTAATTAGTGTTTTTCTCTCTCTTCTCAACTCTCAATGATATACAATAAAGGTTTATGCTTGTAATTAATGATTTTTTTGTCATTATCCTCAAACCCGTATTACTGCAGGGTTTACGATATTTATACGGTGAATGGTGTTGAGCTGTCACCTCTCGGTTGATACCTGTCCGCACACGACAGATGACATGCTCTAATACAGAATTAAGCGTATTAACACTTGTAATTATACATGTCAAATTGTATTTTTACATCAAAGTAAGTGGGTTGCATAAAAGTCCACTATCTTATAAAGAATTTAACATTGATATGAAAATCGAAGATCAGAGTGGATTTGAAGTGATCATTCAGACTCCATAATGACATTTCCTCCGGGGTGGGTACACCTCGTAGGGTGTCACTCCCCATTATTCCTCGCTTCAGAGAGATGTGAGAGGTGTCACTCCCCATTGGTCTAATCTCTATTTGTGGTAGGCTCACTTGCAGTATCTTGTGGAGGAAACTTTATTTGTATCGCCGACATGTGTCTTCTATGTAGGGATGACAACTTGGTCGGATCTATTGGATATCTAACCATAATCGATCGAAAAAATTATCCAATATTTGAAGTTTAATAGATAATGGTCAGTTTCAGATATAAAATTAGGTATCCAAAATATTTTTTCGTCGGTTGTGGTTTTAGGATATTGGATATCCGATATCCGATCGAAAATAAATAAATAATTATAATAATATTAATTATAAAACCAAAATTAAATATAAAATTATAATAATATTAATTATAAAACCAAAAAAAAAAATCTTTTTGATAAATAAATAAATAATATTTGTTTTCAAATTTTATCATATTTCTTTTTTTCCTTCAATTTTTCGATTATTTCAGTTGGTTGCGGATATTCGACTTTTTGGTCGGTTTCGAATATGGATACCAACTATGAAATTTTTTCGATTATGGATAAGTATTAATATTGACTTTGATTTTGATTTCGGTTTCGGTTTCGGTTTCAATTTCATCGTCCAAAATAATTGAATTTCGAACCATTACCATCCCTAATTCTTTGACATGACTAAATTTGCACACCTATATTAACATATCACATTGATCCGTTTATATGCAAAACTTGTATGTTATTAATCGTGTCAATGGACTGTGTCGCGTTAACGTGTTTATTAAATAAATTGTGTTCATATTTGATAATTTTATCAGGATTATTAAAAGAAACTTATTCATATTTAATTAAATTTGAAATGATACTATTCGAAAACGAGACCGTTACATGAATGGTCTAGATATTATTTAAAAAAAGCGAAGTAAACATTACCATTATTGCTAATTCACGACCACAAACATAGAGAATTCGACAAACAAATATCCACCACTACACTTTTTGAGAGAGATCAATGCAGAATAATATGTGTCCAACCAAAAACTGACCCCAAAAGTCTCAATATCTACCAATAATTCACAGTCGAAGCTACGCCACACTTTTTGCATGAGCTTTATCCATTGTCTCAAAATCTTTTAATATCGGCAAGAGCAATAATCCATCTTTTATTTTTCAGTGGCTCTAGTTCTGCCAATGCATATTTGTTGTGTCGTATCTTATAATGTCCATTTCTTTATATTATTATTTTTTATCTGACAAAAAATGCCTTTAAATGAACAGCTGACACACACACCACAAGTCTTAGCAAGTGCGTGCTTTATTTCTCTTCGCACGTTGGTAGAAACAAATTGGCTTGAGAACTGAAGTGAGCCCACAAGCACTCTCTCAGTTGAGATCGCAGGTAACTAACAACTTAACTGTAGATAATCTATTCTAAAATCTCATGAAATAACAATTTTGGTTCTTGATTTGTGTTTTCCAATTGGGTCTTGTTTGGAAAATTAGCTACTGTCAAATGGGTATGATTTTTCTTTGTTTCTTTTTTGTTTTTTTGCTTTCTTACCGTTGATTTTGTTGAAATAACGATCATTTGTCAGTACGTTTTGTATTATCATGTTTTTGTTGATGGCTTATCTGTATTGGATGAGTTTTGCATGTGAGTTTGATATGGGTCGATTTTATGGTCTGGAACAAGAATAAATGTTCAGTTAATTTGGTTTACTGTGAACCTCGGGAATTCACTGTAATAATTTAAGCCAAGCACTTGAAAAATTATTGATTATGGAGTTTGCATATAATCCTGATGATCAGTTTAATTGTACCGTGATTTTGGGTCGTTTGTGAGTACTGTTTAACTAAATTTTGTTTAAAACAAAACTTGTTATTCATAGAATGTTATTTGCTTTGTCATAAGGAATTTTGTCTTGGCTTGCTATAATTCCATTTGTTTCCCTTCCTCTATTATAAAAGGTTGGGACTGCACTCATAAGCTGTATTTTTACTTTCTTTGTGACATTGTAAGAAAGCTATTAGTACATCATGGCACCAAAGGCATTAGACTATGAGTCAGTGAATGAAAACGTGAAGAAGGTTCAATATGCTGTTAGAGGAGAGTTGTATCTTCGAGCTTCTGAGCTTCAGAAGGAAGGGAAGAAGGTATTTGCTTTGTTCAGGTTTTGTTATTCATTATAGTTCTGCCTCAGTTTCAGAAATGAATTGGCTCTGCTTTGCAGAAGCTTTTGTGAAGAAGCTTAGTTTGTACTTTGTACTTTGTATTTGTAATGGATGTATAAGAACATTGAATGGTTCAACTAGATTATTGTTCTCTTTGTTCTTTGAAATTTCTGAGGATTTCTCTTTTCGCAATTGTTTGCTGTTTGATTTAAAGATATGGATTTCTTTTCCTCAAGTTGTTCAATGTCATACAGGACCATCTTTCCTATTTATTAATGGGACACCACTGGGTTGTCATTAAATTTATGAGAGCATTTATCAAGGAGTTTGTGGAATTATATGACATTACAAATTAAGTATCTGAATGACTTTTTGTCCTGTCAAATACTGAGAACTTGTTTAATTCTAGGATCAAGGTGTAGTAGTATCTGTATAGTGTGTTTTGAGCATGTCTGTCGAATACTTTTGGGTACCTCTGATTACAATTGAGCATGTATTGGCAGTATAACAATTACTATGTAATTGGCTTTATCACATAAAACTTTTTCACATTGTAAAAGCAGATACTATACCAGATCTGTTATATATTATTTATGTACTAATAGTGCTCGTAAAGCCATGCAAAGTGATGGTTAAGTTTAACCTCCTAATTTAGATAGTGTAAAAAATTTCTTGGTTTTATACCATGTCATTCTTGTGCAATTATGCTCCTATTAATCTCACCACTTCAATTTCATATCCACAGATTATTTTTACAAATGTTGGCAACCCTCATGCCCTAGGACAGAGGCCATTGACCTTCCCTCGGCAGGTATTATTTCCATAATTTTATTTTCGAGTTTAATTTTTTGTTAAATTGAGCATTTCGGATTGCTCTTGGTGTCAGTATTAAACCAAGGTAAAGTTCAATTGCAGGTGGTTGCTCTTTGCCAGGCTCCGTTTTTGCTGGATGATCCTAATGTAGGACTGATCTTCCCTGCAGATACAATTGCAAGAGCTAAACATTATCTTTCCCTGACTTCCGGGGGTCTAGGTATCTTCTTGGAAGTTGGAACCACCATTCATTTTATCCTCTTTTAAGAAAAATGTTTAATGAACAATTTATAGAATTACGCTTTCTCCTATTCCCCAATTTGTTGGGTTATTTGTTATAACAGCTAGGCGAAACTAATGAAAGTGATGCTATATGCCGAATATTGCAGTGTGGGATGCCCTTTCAGTTTAAAAGCTGCATTTCCCAATCCATACTCTCTCTCTTTCTCTCATCTCCATTTGTTAATTGTTTAGTTATTCTAGGCTTTCCGTAATGCTTATATATCTATTCGTCCATTGTATGACCAGGTGCCTACAGTGACTCCAGAGGGATTCCGGGTGTAAGAAAGGAGGTGGCAGAGTTCATTGAAAGGCGTGATGGTTATCCAAGGTGATAATGCTTGAACCAGTCTTCATTTTTGAATTTTTTTGGTTGACAACAGAATCAATTGTAAGTTGTGAACTGAAGGGCTTTATGATTCTCTGTGGCAGTGACCCGGAACTCATATTTCTCACTGATGGTGCCAGTAAAGGAGTTATGCAGATTTTAAATTGTGTTATCCGTGGTGAAGGGGATGGGGTAATATTTGTTTCTACAATAACTGAAAGCATGTTGTCCTCTTCACTGGAATCTGTGTTGCTTCTTTTCTGCTGTGTGCATGGATTTGTTAGATTTGTGTTCTTGGTTATTTGAGAATTCATGTCCCTTGTGTCACTTCCAGATTTGTTAATATGGTTCTTTATTGCCAGGTTTTGGTTCCAGTTCCACAGTACCCATTGTATTCGGCTACTATATCTCTTCTTGGTGGTTCTCTTGTTCCATATTACTTGGAAGAGACAGCAAATTGGGGTCTTGATGCTAATGACCTTCGACAGTCTGTTGCACAGGCTCGATCCAAAGGAATTACAGTAAGTATGCCGCTCCTCCTTTTTTTTTTTTTTTTTTTTTTTTTTTGCAAATGGAAAATCTATTCTAATGGTTCCAGAGAATTTGATAAATGAATGGAATTAGTGGAAAATAAACATAAAACTGATGAGCCATTTATGGATTAGCTGATTACTTTGCAATTCATCCTTGTTATGGTTAGGAATTTAGAATACAAAAGTTTTCTTTGCAAGTTTTTGGAACTATTTTTCTCCGAAGTTCATTCATTCATCTCATCTAGTTTTGTTTGGTGTGTTCCATATATTTACTTTTAAGTTTCTTAGAATTGTACTTTTTTGTTGGTACTTTTCACAGCTAAACTACTACTCTCCTGTATTGCTTATTGCCACCAAACTAAATTTCTTACATTGGACAATTATCAGGTAAGAGCAATGGTGATTATTAACCCTGGCAACCCAACTGGCCAGTGTCTTAGTGAAGCTAATCTAAGAGAAATATTGCGCTTTTGTTACCAAGAAAACTTGGTCTTACTTGGAGACGAGGTATATCAGCAGAATATTTACCAGGACGAGCGCCCATTTGTTAGTTCTAAAAAGGTACTTTTTCTTATTCTGTTACTCTAACCTTATCTGGATATTTACATGGAGTTTCAGCTTGTATTGATGTTACATTTACTTATAACAATGGAAGGTTTTGATGGATATGGGGCTGCCCCTTAGCAAGGAGGTTCAGCTTGTTTCTTTCCACACTGTCTCGAAAGGGTATTGGGGTGAATGTGGACAGCGTGGTGGATACTTTGAGATGACTAATATCCCTCCTAAGGTCTCCACAATGTTCTCTAACTATCTAAATATTTTTCCATGGTCTTCTTGAATTGGCATGACAAGGATTCTTCAAATCAAACAATAATAAAAACTATTATTATTCATTTTCACTTTAGCTTCAGTTATTCTTTGTTGCAGACAGTTGATGAGATCTATAAGATTGCATCTATATCACTGAGCCCAAATGTCCCTGCACAGATATTTGTGAGTCTCTGTTTACTATTTTATACTTTTTAATATGTATGAGGCTCGGTGCCCCATGTTCGAAAATTTATTATTATTAATGGTGAGAAAAATGTTTTCCTCTTTCTGATTACAGATGGGACTGATGGTCAACCCACCCAAGCCTGGAGATATTTCATACGAACAGTTTGTTAGAGAAAGGTACACCCACTTAATTTAGTTCTATACAAGTCGATACTGATCTTTCTTGCTTTCTGTAGAAATGAACTCTTGAAAAGTTTTTCCATCATTTCAGTACTGGTCAGTATTGTTGCCACCAAACTGAGCTCTAAATTCTAATATACATCTCACCGTCTTTTTGCAAAAGATTTTTGATGTGTAAGAAACTATTAAATGAGTTATTTTTAATGATAGATAAGCCAGGTTTTTCTACAAATGCTAATCAGTATAAAAACCAAAAAGTTAACTCAGGAAATTTTGAGTCTTGTGGGATTGTGGTGTTCACTGTGAAATCAAAGAGGTGATCTTTTTGAGGGGTAAATAACGGTTCTCCATGAATTATAAAACACACAGTAAAGGGATCCTTGAATCACTGAGGAGAAGAGCAAGGCTGATGACTGATGGATTCAACAGTTGCAGAAATGTGGTTTGCAATTTCACAGAAGGTAATTTACTCGTTCACTTGTGGTACTCCTCAACAGTTGAGTAGTTGGTTATGGTATGAGACTTAAGGCAATTGATTCCAGGTGCCATGTATTCATTCCCTCAAATACGCCTGCCTCCAAAAGCAATAGAGGCTGCTAAAAGGGCTGGAAAAGTTCCTGATGTTTTCTACTGTCTGCGGCTTTTAGAAGCCACTGGCATTTCTACTGTCCCTGGTTCTGGATTTGGACAGAAAGAAGGGTAATTACTCTAAACATTTTCTTTTCAAATATCCCTCAACTAGAATGGAAAAGATTTTTTGACAGGTTCATTTACCTATTTCTCCTTTTACCAAGCCACCACAACAGCTTTGCGTCTCTGTGCACATAACTCAATGCAAGTGTCTCATGGTTTAAATTTTCTATATAGGGTCTTCCACTTAAGGACAACGATATTACCGGCTGAGGAAGACATGCCAGCAATCATGGACAGTTTCAAGAAGTTTAATGATGAGTTCATGGAGCAATACGAAGACCATAGGGGCTATTCAAGAATGTAAAGGATGTTAAAATTCCCAAAAACTTGCATTATATTCTTCTGTATGGCAAGCCATTGATATATGCTTTTAAAACTCACATCCCAACCCCCCTTTTCCTTTGCTAAAAACTCAAATCAGTTGAAGATTGTCCTTGTTAAGTCTTATGGTTCCTGTTTAAGTTCTTACACTTAATTATTCTCTATTAAGTATGAATATGTTGGCCCTTAAACATGTCAGTGGTGACTGGAACTCTATTTCAAGCTCAGAAGTATAAGCTAAGGCTATACATTTTGTGATTGGGATCTAATGTAGCCTTAGGATGCCTTTATGGGCAATGTCTTATCTTTGATTGCACGTGGATTATCTCAAGCCGAAAGAATTAACGACACAGTTGGCCTTTGTTTAAATCTTCAATTACCTCTTAAAAATTATTTATATAATTAAAAGAATTATATTTTATTAATAAAAATCAGGTTCAGTTTTTTTACTTAAGTTCGGTCTGGGAGCTAAAATTCACCTGGCCGAACTTGGTTTTTTTTTTTTTTTTTTTTTCACTCCTAGCTTCAAGCTAAAGGAATAGCGTGTTTTCCCAAATAAATTAGGATTCATGCAGAGTGTCATGGGCTAAATTTTGGGGATTGTCAAAATAAGTTCGCGTGGCCATGGATCGGCGGTATCAGCAGTGACAATGGGCGTTGTTGCACGCACAACGGCTCCGATGATCTTGTCCCCCAGTAACGTAATTGACTCCAGTAGCACAGACGACTCTAGCAACCATACAAATGACGATGGCAACAGCAGCTCCAGCAACAACGGCTCACAGCCCGCTGTTTCCTTCGGCAGTGGGTTCGGTTCCTTTTGACTTCAAAGTTACCAGTATTGCTCTTATCTTCTATAATTCTCGATCTATCAATAACCTACATGTCTTTTAGTGTTCATTGAAAATTTAGGGCCAAACCCCACAACGTAGTGAGAATCCACAACTTCAAATATGAACCCATTATTCTTGAAGAATGGAAGATTTAGGGCCAAAACGACTGATAAAAATAGGGTGGAATTGATTTGCTATTTTTGTGAATTGCATGCTTGTAGGAGTTGTATCTTTTTTTTTTGCTATTTTGTTCATTGAAAATTTATTATTGTACATGCGCCATGCTAGCTTCTTTCAAGAAGATTTCTTCTTCCCATGCGTGTCTTTTTTTCCAGTAAGTCGGTCAGTCTAATTCTTCCAAAATTTACCTCCACTTCTTCTTAGCCTATCGAAATATCGGAGGAGCTTTTTTTTTTTTTTTTTTTTTTTTTTTTTAAAGAGAGATACTGATATGAAAAGTCACCACCACCATTGATGGTTCCATGGCTGATACGTTGGGATATATATATACCTTAGCATTTAGCACATCATGTAATATATAAACGAGATTATTATCATAATAATAAACGATGCATTATTCATATATCAATTATTTGATTTAATTAGGATATTATAAATTGTCATGCATACTTATGATTATTCGTGTTTACAATTGCGGTCCATTTCATAAATGTATGACGACCTTGATCCAGGATCGCTCATGTGGCGACATAGGAATGGAGGCACAGACTAAACCCAAACAAAAAAGAATTTCTCTTAATATTTGTTAGACAAAGAAATTCATATCAGTCTACTAGATAATTATATATGAATTGATATAAATCCTTAATGTACTACAAACTCCTACATATCATGATATGTCCTTTGATTTACATGGGTGAGATAGGTGTAGAATTTTCGATCAATAATTTCATACTTTAGGGGCATGACTTGACGTGTAATTGTGGACGTCTTACAAAGCTATGGAATCTACTCATTCTTGCGAGAAGTAATGATATCTTCTTTGAGGGTTGATTTGGTACTTGAACAATTAGAGCACTCAAAGCTTTCTATTACAAATCAAAATATAAAATTCATAATAGTTATGAATAAATCGTTCATTATATATCAATGGTACTTAAGGCACAATAAATGATTAGAGGGGTATCATGGATATTTGACTCGGCTCTAATAATAAGATAATCGTGGAGGGTCAATATGTATGAAATGATTATATTAATGGATGATGACTGTAGACGCTGGTTTTCGCCCGAGGTCCACAATCGAGAATTTGTAGTTGGGGGCGCTAGCGATCCTGCAAAACAAGAGTAAAATGAGCGGGAGTTCTGCCCACCGGTGTGGTGGGTGCCGGGGCACTCCGACGCTCAAGTCAGTGAAGGTACCAAGGAGTTAGAATGTGGGAAGTCAAAGGTTGGATACTACCTTGAGCTTCGTAGGGTGCCGTGAGGGCGGTCAGTCGGAGGTGTGATGAGCTTGAGGAGAGAGTAGTATTGAGCTGTGAGTATGAGAGCTAGAAGTTCAATCCCCCCGTTCTTCTGGACCCTCTTCTCTTATATACACGCCTTTGTGTGCATTTACTGCTCTTTGATTGCTTGTCCGTTGGGCGTCGATAAAGGTTGACTTCATGAGGGGGGTTTTATTGTGTTTTGCCCGTTGTAGGCTGGCAACTGTTGAGTTTATGAATGATGTTTTATGAACTTAGACGTTACGTGGGCTGGCCTCTGGATGGTCCTTCGGTTACGGGTGTTGGTGCTCATCGGGCCTGGGCCGACATTATGTCTTTTGGGGTTTGATTAGGAGGCTTCAGGGATGCGACCAGTATTGGGTCTAAAGTAAAATGACGAAACTACCCCTGGACCAAATTTGGCCCAAACAGTTTGTCCCATACTCTCCAAGTCAAGAGTCATTGGCTTGGAGAGTACTTGACGCATGTGTCACCTGGGACGAGGCCATATTATGTAGTTGTACTCGAGCGTTGACGCTACCTACTAATTGAACCAAACGAATGTCAAGTTATCAATTTGAGTCTACAAGAGCCATTGGGGAAGTACCGAATCGTTGGACCCGATGAAGGTCAGTATATCAGTTATACGACATGTGCCCTCCATGTCTACAAATTGACTCTCGAATGAGTCTATGGGGGATGTCCCTGGTCGACTGGACTTGATGAGTCCAGGAGGATATGAGTCATACGACATGTGTAATCCATGTCTACAAGTTGACTCGAAATGAGTCCGTGGGGATGTCCCCGATCGACTGGACTTGATGAGTCCAGGAAGATATAAGTCATACGACATGTCTAATCCATGTCTATAACTAGTGATTCATGTATATAATTGTGATAATATGAATTTGACATTAAACTTCTATTTATGTGTCCTAATTTATAAATTGTCAAATATATTTTTTTTTTGTATGTTATGAAAAAAATATCAAAAAGTGAAGAAAAATCAAGAAAAATCTTAAGGAAAGTTGAAGATTAAGAGGTAATCTTTAATATTCTTAAGTTTAGGAAATTAGTTTCTTATTCTTGAATTACTAGAATGGTTCTAGGGTTTACTTATTGTTAGAAATTGGGGCTTTTTGAATTAGAGGATGGATTTGGAGGCTTACTGCATGTGTGAAGTTGAATTGAATGATATTATTGTAATATTTGTTCAATTTGATCATTTGATGATATGTTGCAATTCTAGAGTGTTATGACCACTCTTTTAATGCCTAGAATTATTATTGGGTTCTTCATTGGTGGTGGCTTGGATTGGTGTTAGTATTAATATGATTAATATTGAAAATATTGGATTAAAGCATGAAAAATTGATTATTTTTGTTACAAAATCAGATCTGAAAAAACTGGGTTTATTGTGTTGAAAATAATATCATATGAATGTATTGGATGTGTTTTTTCTATTGGAACAATTTCCGGAATTTTTTCGGAGTTGAAACAAGTGAAAAACGGTGAAAAACAGCGTTACCAGGTGACTTTTGAGCCAACGGGGTGACAGCTGCCCAAACAGTGCATTGGTCAATGTTAGGGTAGCACATGAACTGGCCTAGTACTGTTGGGGCTGACTTGGGAAGCCCTCATGTGCATTGGGTGGTCGGTTCGGTCAAAAACGTTTTTTTGTCATTTTACGGAAAACAATTTTCGTAAAAGTTTCACGATGTTTCTTAACTATTTATATCATTATTTGATATATAATAAATATGTTTAGGTGAATATGAATGAATTATTCATATTGGATATTGAATAATTTATTCGGTAATTTAAAAAGCTTTAAAATTATGATTTCACCCGAACCGCGCGAGCTTCCGCTGCGCCCGCGCCAAAACCCCAACAAAAATGGTATCAGAGAAAGTCTGAACCTTCATCCATTGCATTTTTCATGCTTGATATGATATATAATCCAATTTTGATGTTTTCACATGCATGTAATTTAGATGTTTCTTGATTTTTCGGTTCTACGCTAACGGGAAACGTAACAGAAATTTAATGGTTAAATTAAGTTATGTTTTCTAAGGTAGAATCGAACTGTTTAGAAATTGATCTAGATTAATTTCTGCATTTGATGTAGAGCAAAGCTTTCTTGAGGAATATTCCCCGCTTAAATAAGGCAGTAAAGTGACATGTATTGGATGCATGTTTCTTGGTCCGTCTTGTCAATACCGTTTATTGGTATCTTTCTATGGCTGAATCCGAGATCGTGCCAAAACAGTGAGGGTGTAGTTGATAGTAGGTTTGTTCATAGGGTCAGGTCGACCCGTGCCAACCCGACCCGACCCGTGCCGACCCGACCCGACTCGACCCGATCCGGTCGTGTTTATAAATTTTAAAATTCAATTTCGGATCAATTTAGACCCTCGGGTTTGACCCGACCTGATGTAAATGTTATTATAATTATAATATATATTTTTAATGATACGAATTTAACCAAAGACAATTGTAGCTAGAATGGCAAAATGTGTTTTTGGTGTTTAAGAGGTCTCAAGTTCGAATCTCATCTTCAGCAATTCTGAAAATTATGTTTTTTCTTTCTTTAAAAAAAAATGTTGTTGCTGGGAATCGAACCTGAGATCAGAGGCATGTAATCAAAGCCTTTGTCATTTCAGCTACGCACATTTCTTGTATATTTTGTATCAATAAAATATATATTATATTTACTACATATTATGTTGACCCGACCCGCAGTTTTTTGACCCGATCCGCGCGGGCCACCTTCTCAAATTTCGAGTTTCGGGTAGAATGACCCGACCCGATCAGGTCATAAAAAATCAAAAAACCCGACCGACCCGACCCGACCCGTGAACACCCCTAGTTGATAGAATTTTATCGATGGTGTATGTATATTTGATAATAGACAAATTCAAGTGAAAGTGGAAATCCTGAATGTGCCAAAGCTGTCAGGACTACATCGATAGCTTGAGTTTGTCATTAGCAAGTGAAGCCTTGATACGCCTCCTTGTGAACGTGCCAAAGCTGTCATAACGAGAAATGGTCAGGACCAAAATTATGAGTCACATAGTGTGATTGACAATGAGTTGTCTACCTAATGAATATACGTAGGCAAGATCGTGCCAAAGCTGTGAGTCGAAATATATTTATGGGGTCCGATTCTCACTATGGAATTCGATTTAATTATTGAATTCCCGTTTTCCGTTGGGGATTACGATATTACGTAAAGTAGTGGGAGACACTGTTAGGTTAAAAATTCATAACTAAAGCAGTGTGTAATATAATGAAAATTGCTGTTTTTATTTTCCTTTATTCTATATTGTTGATAGAATTTAAACTTTTTATCCACTGCATGCATATTATTTGAATATATTTTCTGACTTCACTTATGGTTGCATATTTCTAGAATAGGTTCTAGAATGTTAGTAGACTTGGATTTTGTTAGATTAGTCAAAACCATCGGGAACTGTTGTTCCATTTTCTTGAAAATCAATATGGTTAGTTACTTAGTTACTAAGTCACGATAAGTAATCTAAATAGATATCTGTTTTATGATATAATTGTCTAAAGATAATAGTTTCTTGTGCGGTAAGAATTGACGTGAATTAGTTCATGTCTCGAGATTCTTGAATGGCATTAAGAAAACCCCATTAGGTATTTGTTTATCTTATAATAACGTTTCTTGGCTTTAGTGACTTTTAGAAGTCACGTGTTTGACACAGTTTGCTAATCAATTATTTGCAATTGTTGTGAATAATTGAGGGCAAATTATAAAGCTAAAGAAAAAAGATGTGTATAGAGAATATTGATTCTCACAATACAACAACTATAGGTATTGGATACCAGATTTCCCATCTAGTTATTTGAAAATAATGTTTAATGATTGTTTTGATATTTGATATCAGAACTTGCGACTATTGGATAGTTAATTGTTCTTTATAAACAATTGTTACATATTTTAATATGACTAATAGTGTCATTGATAAAAAGATAAACATTAAGAAAAATACTCGGTTAACTAATAGTGTTTTATGAGATTTTATCAAATAAGCATTATATACTTATTTCGTATGGTAAAGGATGGTCTGATGTAAGATCACACCATATATCCTTATTTACTTAATGAATATTGTATTCAGGATGTGATTAAATCTCATTTAACCAATTATCGTCATTGGACCACAGATTTATTAAACTAATACATTGGATGTATGTAGTTTAATGAATTATAAGTTGCGTTGGATAGTTTTATTTACTTCATAACTTAGTTAATGAATTGTCATGACTTAGTTACATGTTTCTAAAAGAATATATATTGAACGTCTTGAATGGTTCGAGAACTTTCAATATGTTTCTGATGAAACGCGGATAAAATATTTCGAATGGTTCAAAGATATTATATTTGAAGTGTTGAAAACTATAATTTTAAAATTCATTGTGAGTCTTTGAATTGTTCAAGGATGTTTGATATGATCAAGCATATGAATTTATACAATTAGTTCTACAGTTATTTAATGAATGTGATTCTTACTCGATATGATTCTTCTACGATTCCATCGTGATGGAATTAGTTATTGGGAGAAATCGAATCTTATATGATTTGATTCGTTTGATATTGAG
>SKCR01039287.1:0-61230 GCA_019454045.1 Zanthoxylum bungeanum | reverse complement strand
ATCAAATCCAATTAATTAGTCTTTAATTAGGTGACAATACAATGTTCAAACAATTGTTTGTATTTGCGCGAGTCCAACTCAATTTGAGAATAAATTACTTATAGTATGAATTCACGAATTATATCGAACTACTCGTCAAATCCCATTTAAGTCGTATTCAATACTAATCCTTATATTTAATTCCAAATTGAATATTTACACTTTTTGTGCTTCTTTATGACTTAGATTCCAAATCTAATTCTATCGGGTCTCAAGCCCAATCAACATCCAATGTCCGTTTAATTAAAGTCCGATGGGCTTTCAATTGATTCATTAGGCTTGGGCCTTGGTCAATGTGGGTCAAACCCAATTTCCAAGCCCAATAAGGAATCACCCTCATTTGCCATAAAAATCAATATCAAGCCCATAAGGCCCAATTAAACATAAAAGCCCATTTATTACATTTGGACTTAATGGAGTGATTTAGGCACCATTTTTGGATCCAATCCCATTTGCCCAAACCTACTTGGTCCAACCAAGCCCATTATGTCCAAATATAATCGTTTTAGGCCCAATTCAAAATAAGCCAATTAATCAAATTTTAAAATTCCAAATTTTATAACTTAATTAATTAAGTGTAATGTCATGATTAATCCTTTAAATCAATATTTCCAAAATATCAAATTAATACATTAATCATATTTTTATCTTAAATACATGTCAAACATTATTTAATCAAAAAATCAAGTCCCTAATCTTCTTCCATGCATTCAGGCCAAGGTGATGAAAAATTACCGATTTCGTTTTCAATCCAATCGAATCACAAATCGTCATTTTATATTCGTTAAAGTCATCCAATGATCTTATAAACAACAAATCATCATCTCCATGGTCTAGGTAGTATTCGACCAAGCCTCTCCAAGAGGGGAAAAATTAATCCAATTTATTTTTCATGAAATTGATAATGTATAACATAATGTAACATACTTTAAGCATTACTTAATCAATCAAAATCATCAAATCATGCTTCAATCAATTTTGCCCAAATATACCCTAATATATTTTCATGCTCTTAAGCTCAATGATACCATTGTTGGAAATTCTAATCCATGTCCCAAGATCAAAAGAGCAAACAAAACATATAAATGAATGAACAATATTGAAGTATGGCGGAATCATACTCACAAAGATCGGAATGCGGATGCGTTGATGAAACAAAAATTTTCTCCTTTGTGCAGTGAGGGTTTCAAACCAAACAGAAAAGAGAAGCTCCAAGCAATTTTTGATCCTTCCAAGCTCTAAGATTAGTTTCCCATAACACCTTTGTATGATCCCTTGATGGTGTAGCCTTGTGTGTGATTTTATGTTCCAAACAAACACAAATCTTCAAGTTTTTGCAACAAAAAAAAAAGAAAAGTGGAGAGGGCTGTGGAGGCTCACAGTTTCGGTCATGAGAGAATAGGAGAGAGTGTTATGATTTTTGTACAAAAATCAATTTATATTTATGCCATAATATTTATTAAATTAATAATAAACTTATGACACAAATCATGCAATGGCTTAGAGTGTGTCAAACACTCAAACTCCATGCAAAACCATTGAGTGTATTGTACACTATCACCATGCAATGTATTAACAATAAATAATGCATAAAATGACATGTGTCATGTGGGCCCCACACAACCCAAATGAAAGTGGGCCCACGCGTACTCACGCGTTCGGGTTCGATATTTCTGAAATACCAAACTTTCGTCGCGACGTTAATTAAATCGAATTTAAATAAATAATTGCGCCTAGCGAAATTATTATTTACGTCGCTAACGAATTAATTCTAAATTAACTCGTTTGCCCGAATTAAAAATCTAATTTAATTTCGCGTCGAAATCGAATTTCGATTATTATATCGAATATAATAATTTTACGATTAATTCCAAATTAATCGTTCTCTCTCTATGTATAGTACTTTATCCAAGATAAAGTATCTCCGTAATTAATCCAAGATTAATCGAGTTTGAATCATACGTCATTGGTGAATCTTCGGGAAGCGACCCAAGAGATCTCTGGATATGTTGGCGGTAAATACGGCAGTCAGATTATCCGAACACGTACGTACCAAATACTACGTTTTTACCGATTTACAAGACAAGGTTAGCCTCTAGCAAAACGCCATGCCTACCCAATTCTCTAGAAATATTCTTATTGGAATATAAGATCTATAACAGGCGTAGTATACCGTAGTATAGTGTATACTGATCCAGTATCGGATGATCACATGTAAGGCCTGGGGCTGGAGATGTGTCTGCCCCGTACGATACATATATCGGACATCAAGCAACTAGTCTCTTTGAATCGGATAATCCTGACCTTGTCATATTATCCCGATGGTTGCAACCATTATAGAGTACTAGTTCTGTATCCTGCGCGATCATCATCTCCATATGTCTGAAGTGATACTTCCGTCTTGACATCACACCCAATACACTACGATTCCCGATAAACCTAGAAGAGGTGTACACAGAACCTGTTAAAGCCCTGGACGACCAAAACTAAAGTCTACCGATTGTCGCAAGTACTAATGATGCAAGTCTCAGGTTAAGACCATATGCACCTACCTGAAGCGGACTCCCATAGACACGCAGACATACTACCAATGGGATTCCGCGGGTCTATCCAGAGCGAAGCTGTTTTCCGTACCATCGGTAAAACACAACCTCCTACCGCACTTGCATAAGTATCCAATACTCAAATATATGAGAACTATGCTGTTGTGCCCTCACAACACGCACAAGTGCAGTACAGTACTAGTACTATTCCGCATTATCGATGTCCAATCTCGATAATACTACGACTAGGGATATTTAATGATTAAACCTTTATGGATTGATACTGTCTCATATCATCTCAATCCGGAATTAATCATAGGGACTTTTACCATTTATATATCAAAGTAAATAAATTACAAAACGGTAAAAAGGCAATTTCATTACTACATAGTTAATTTTGTACAATAATACAATATCATTTACAAAATAGTGACGCTATGGGTCATTACTGTCTAACATTAACACCTAGTGCCCTAAATCCAACTGGCTTAGGAGTCACTGGCCTAAAGCTCACTACATGGATTGAAGATATTGTAAAAAAAAAATCAGAAAAAAATTTCATTACTAAAAATGGTGTGAATTCCGATATAACTTTAGGACAAAAATATTATTCTTTTTTCAACTACACTTATGAATATTGTGGGCACAATGAGCTAATTAATACTTTGTTGGTTGTGTATATGGAGAATGGTAAAAATAATCAGAGAATTTACTTATTTAGTAATTTAGAAAGAAAGAAAATAGCTATTAACTGGGATAAGAAGTTTCACTTGTTTAATCACTAAGTTATTTATTCTCTTTTATTTTGTCTTTTTGCTTTTGTGTGCATTAGATTGACGTTTGTGGGTATCATCAATGTAGCCCTCACGAGACTACAACTCGTCCACTAGGTGTTAGGACTCTAAGATCATTCCCAAGAACATATAAGCATGAAATATGTGTGAATACTCAAAGGAATATAGCGGTAATATACTCACATTGAACGGTTGGATGGATGTTCAGACAACAAAATTTTTGCTTCCTTTGAAGTTGCTCCAAGCTCCTCTTTGATTGTATGTTTGAGCTCCAAGCCTCTAAATTTGATTCCAAAATCATGGGAAAGGTTTCTCTATCACCTTTGTATGATCTTTGATGTCCTAGCAATGGAGATTTTTGCAACAACATATCCCCAAGTCTTCTTTGTGGTTCACGGAAAAAATAAAGAAAAAGATATGAGAGAATTCGGTGGAGAGAGAGAGAGAGGAAGTGAGTTGTATGTTGTATATTTGATTTTCCAAAAACCAAAAAATGATATACCAAATGTGTTGAGAGTAAAATTCATTTAATGCTCAACCACCTCCATCACCAAAAATTGACTTGACTCACATCACAAAAGTTGATGTGACTTCCATCACAAAAGTGACTAATGATGTGACTTGATGTGGGCCCCACTTGATTCAAAATCTGAGTGGGCCCACAACGGGTTCGTTAATTCCGAATTAACGAATTTTCCGTTTAGACTTAATTAAATCAAATTTAATTAAATAATAATGACTCGAAAAATATTATTAAAGTCGCTCGTGAATTAATTCTAAATTAATTCGTTCGCCCGAATTAAAATCCAATTTCAATTCCATTATGAAATCTAATTTCATTTAATATATCGAATATATTATTTTATCGATTAATTTCGAATTAATCGTTCTCTCTCTTCTAATGGAATTTTATCCCAGATAAAATCTTACGGTAATTAATCCTAGATTAATTTTCTCTCTCTTCTAATTAATCCCAGATTAATTATGTTCGAGTCATACGTCATCGGTGAATCTTCGGGAAGCGACCCATGAGATCCCTGGATATGTTGGTAGTAAATTCGGTCGTCGGACTATTCGAACACGTGCGTACCCGGTACCACATTCTTACCGATTTACAAGACATGGTTGGCTTCTATCAAAGCGCCGTGCCTACCCAATTCTCCAGAAATATTCTTTAAGGAATATATAATCTATAACAGGCGTAGTATACGTAGTATTGCGTATTGCGATCCAGTATCAGATGTCACATGCAAGGCCTAAGGCTGGATTAGTGTCTGCCCCGGACGAAGGATATATCGAATCACAAGCAACTATTCTCTATTATCGGATAATCATAACCTTGTCATATTATCCCGATAGTTGCAACATAATAGAGAACAGGTTATGTATCCCTGTGTGATCATCATCTCCATATGACTGAAGTGATACTTCCGTCTTGACATCACACCCAATACACTACGAATCTCAATAAACCCAGAAGAGGTGTACACAGAACCTGTTAAAGTCCCGGACGACCAAAACCAAAGCGTATTGATTGTCGCAACTACTAGCGATGCAAGTCTCAGGTTAAGACCAAATACACTTACCCTGAATAAGATTCCCATAAACACGTCATACTACCAATGGGATTCTGATGGGTCTATCCAGAGCGAAGCTATTTCCGTACCATCGGTAAACACAACCTCCTATCACACTTGCATAAGTATCCAATACTTAAATATATGAGAACTATGATGTTACGCTTCCGTAACACGTACAAGTGCAATACTAGTCTATTCCGCATTATCGATGTCCAGTCTCGATAATACTACGACTAGAGATATTTAATGATTAAACCTTTGTTGTCTCATATCTTATTAATCCGGAACTAATAATAATGACTTTTATCATTTATATATATTCAAGTAATCTAATTACAAAATGATAAAATAACAATTTCCATTGTCATGTAGTTAATTTGTACAAAAATCACAATGTCTTTTACAAATAGTGACGTTATGGGTCATAATTGTCCAACAATCTCCCACTTGGCCTATAGCCAGTCAGTCAAGCATCTAACACCTAAACTATGTACATGTCGCTCAAACTTTTGCTGAGGAATAACTTTCGTCAGTGAATCTACAATGTTGTCCTCTGATGCGACCTTCTCGATCTTCACATCGCCACGATGTATGATCTCACGAATCAGATGGAAACATCGAAGAACATGCTTGGATCGTTGATGAGACCGCGGTTCCTTAGCATGCGCTATAGGCCCGTTATTCTAACAATACAATAGAACGGGCTCAGCTGCTAACGGAACTACTCCTAATCCAATTAGGAATTTACGGATCTAAACTGCCTCTTTTGCTGCTTCAGCTACAGTAATATATTCTGCTTCTGTTATTGAATCGGCAACAGTCTCTTGCTTGGAAGATTTCCATCTTACTGCTCCGTGGTTCAAATAAAATATGTACTTGGATTGCGACTTACACTCATCTTTATCGGTTTGGAAACTTGCATCGGTATACCTTGTTACCTCAAGTTCTCTGTCTCCATAGATTAAGAAAGCATCCTTAGTTCGTCTAAGATACTTAAGGATATTCTTAACTGCCATCCAGTGACCATCACCTGGATCGGCCTGATAGCGACTACACATGCTCAAAGCATACGAGACATCAGGTCGTGTACATATCATGGCATACATGATCGATCCGACTGCCGAAGCGAACGGGGTCCGACTCATGTTGTCTCTCTCATCTTGAGTTTTAGGACAAATGTCCTTAGATAGAGTGACGCCATGCGACACTGGCAACAGTCCCCTCTTAAACTGTTCCATGTTGAATCTCTTCAACACTTTGTCAATATATGTGCTATGGGAGAGTCCAAGCAGCTTTATAGATCTATCCCGGTAAATCTTTATTCCCAGAATAAAGGCTGCTTCTCCCAGATCTTTCATGGAGAATTTTAATGAAAGCCAAGCTTTCACCGATTGTATCATAGGAATGTCATTGCCTATAAACAATACATCATCAATGTAAAGGACAATGAATTTTAGTGCGCTCCCACTAACCTTCTTATATACACAAGGATCATCCTCATTTTGAACGAAATCATATTCCTTTATGATCTCATCAAAACATTGGTTCCAAAAACGTGATGTTTGCTTCAATCCATAAATGGATCGATTTAACTTGTAAACCTTGTCTGCATGTTTAGGCACGACAAAACAGTTAGGCTGTTACATATAAACATCCTCCAAAAGGTTTTCGTTAAGGAAAGCGGTTTTAATCATGGCAATAGGTGAAAAGGTTTCGTCGTAATCGGCACCATGTCGTTGACGATACCCTTTCGCTACAAGCCTAACTTTGTACGTTTGAACGTTGCCATCCATGTCGGTCTTCTTATTGAAAACCCATTTGCAACCAATAGGCTTTACGCCTTCTGGTGCATCAACCAGCGTCCAAACTTGGTTGGTGTACATGGAATCCAATTCCTGTTGGACGATTATGGCCCATAGCATCACTATTTGTACAGATCATGGTGTTGTTGTACAAATTAACTATGTGACAAAGGAAATTGCTCTTTTATCATTTTTAATTAGATTACCAAGATGTATAAATGATAGAAGGTCCATATGATTAGTTCTGGATTGGGATGATATGAGACAGTATCAATCCATGAAGGTTTAATCATTAAATATCCCTAGTCTTAGTATTATCGAGATTGGACATTGATAATGCGGAATAGACTAGTATTACACTTGTGCGCGTTGTGGGAGCATAACGACATAGTTCACATATATTTGGGTATAGGATACTCATGCAAGTGTAATAGGAGGTTGTGTTTACCGATGGTACGGAAAACAGCTTCGCTCTGGATAGACCCCTCGGAATTCCATTGGTAGTATGACTATATGTCTATGGAAGTCTGAATCAGGGTAGGTGTATTTGGTCTTAACCTGAGACTTGCACCGCTAATACTTGCGACAATCAATATACTTTGATTTTGGTCGCCCAAGGCTTTAACAGGTTATGTGTACGCCTCTTCTGGGTATATTGAGAATCGTAGTGTATTGGGTGTGATGTCGAGATGGAAGTATCACTCCAGTCATAGTGGAGATGATGATCACAAAGGATACGAAACTGGTGCTCTTATATGCTGCAGCTATCGGGATATTATGACTAGGTCATGTTTATCCGATTATAGAGACTAGTTACCAGAGATCCGATATGTGCTTCGTACGGGGCAGACACATTTCCAGCCCCAGGCCTTGCACGTGACATCCGATACTGGATCGAAATACGCAATACTACGTATATTACGCCTGATATAGATCACATATTCCAGTAAGAATATTTTTGGAGAATTAGGTGGGCACGGTGCTTTGCTAGAAGCCAACCATGTCTTGTAAATCGGTAAAAACGTAGTACTAGGTACTTACGTGTTCGGATAGTCGGACGACCGGATTTACTGCCAACATATCGAGGATCTCATGGGTCGCTTCCCGAAGATTCACCGATGACGTATGACTCGCACTTTATTAATCTGGGATTAATTATAAGAGAGAGAAAATTAATCTGGGATTAATTAAGGAGATATTTTATCTGGGATAAAATATTATTAAAAGAGAGAGAACAATTAATTTGGAATTAATCGATAACATAATATATTCGATATATTATACAAAATTGGATTTCGACGCGGAATTAAAATTAGATTTTAATTCGGGCGAACGAGTTAATTTAGAATTAATTCGTTAGCGACGTAAATAGTAATTTTGCTAGGCATAATTATTTAATTACGTCGCAACGGAAAATTCGTTAATTTGGAATAAGCGAACCCGAGTCCAGGAGTGTTTGCGGGTGCACTCGCATTTCGAATTCAAGTGCGGCCCACAAGTCACATCACGCGTCACATCTCATCGCACGTCATTCAAGTGATGGATGTCTTGTCACTTTGAGTGATTGACATGCAGTCACTATTCATGAAAGAAGTGGTTGTGAGGCATTTAATGAGATTTTCTGCTCTAAAATTTTGGTTTTGACTTTTGGAAATGATATACCAAATTTTTTGAAAAGCTTTTTCATTATTATTGTTTTTAGAAAACAAATGAAAAAAAACTCTCACTCTCTCTTCTCCCTCTAGTATTCGGCCAAGGGCCTATTTTCTCCTCTCTAAAATTTCTTCATTGCCGAGAGTTGAGGAAGAAGCATAGAAAGATTATGGCAATTTTTCTAGGGTGCTAGCACACATCCGGAGTCTTGCGAAGGTGATAGGGAAACCAACTTGTGAGCATGAAATCACTACACAAAGCTTGGAGCTTGAAGGATCACCATGGCCGAATTTTGGAGCACAAAATGAGGTGAATGTCGTGAGCTTCCAAGGAGGAAAAGCTTGAAGTTTTTGTTGTTCCTCGCATCGCCAAATCCGATCAATGTAAGTATGATTCCGCCATTCTTCATTGTTGTATTCGCACATGATTCTTGCTTGAAATCGATCTTGGGTCTTAATAGAAACCCAACAATGGTATCTTGAGCCATTTTGAGCATGAAACTTGATTAGGGTAAAAATGGGTAAATTGAATTTGAGCATGTTTTGATGAAATTGATTGTTGGAATATGCTTATATTATGTTAACTTTGAGTTGTGCATATCAATTTTGTGAAAATTGAATTGGATTGATTTTCCCGAATATGTGAGGCTTGGCCGAATACATAATGATGCCCTAAGTCATGGTATTTTTTGTTCCTTTGATCATTGGATGACTTGAAACAATTGGAAAATGTTGATTTGTAATTCAATTGGATTGAAAATGAAATCGGACATGAAAAATCCCTAAAATGCCGAGACTTTTAAGCATGTAAAATGATGTGATTTTTTTGATTCAATTATGTTAGACATAAGTTGATGATAATAAGCATAATTAATTGAGTGAATTAGTATTTTGGAAATGTTAATTTGGTTAATTAATTATGGCATACACTTTGGTTAATTAATTATGAAATTTGGAATTTTGAAATTAAATTAATGGGCTTAAATTTGGAATTGGGCTTTTAAAGTTGTAATTGGGCTTAATGGGCTTGGTTGGCCAAGTTTGGTTTAGGCTAATTGGTTGGATCCAATTGGGCCCAAAACCATATCCATAAAGTGCAATTATGACTTAATGGACCTTTAATTTTAATTGGGCCTAATGGGCCTAAATTGGTTTCTTGGCAAATAAGGGTGATTCCTTAAATGGGATTTGGTATTTGGGTTTGACCCATATTGACCAAAAGTCCATGCCTTAAGAAATTAATTAAAATCCCATTGGACTTTAATTAAATTAACATTGGATGTTAATCGGGCTTTGAGACCCGTAACGATTAGATTTAGAATCTAAGTCGCAAAAGGTACATTAAAAAGTGTAATATTTAATTTGGAATTAAATAAATGAGTTAGTATTAAATACAAATTAAATTGGATTTAATGTTGTAGTTTAATATAATTCAAGAATTCGTACTTTGAGTACTTATTCGCAAAACGAGTTTGACTCGCGTAAAATCAAATCGTTGTTTGAACATTTGATGGTCATTAATTTTCAGATTAATTAATTGGATTAGATTGATTGATAACATGCTTGTGTGAATACATGGATGCGATGTATGAATAATGCATATCGGATGGATATTAGATGGGTGAGGGCAAATTTGGAAATTGTTGTAATAAATTTAGAATTTATTAAATTGGACCTGCGTGTCCAGCCTATTACCTCTTGACTATGTGTATTTCTCTTCTCACCTATTCCCCTCAATGTAAATGAGGTTTCTTTAGAAGTGTTATGTAATCGGGTAAAAGTAATACTTGTGCTAGCGGGAGAGAGGAAATAGAGAGATTTGTTCTAGGAACAATGTGTTAAGTATCCATCTGCATATCATTATTATATTTATTTACTTACGCGCCTTATTATGTGTTTAGAATGCATGTTTAAGGGTGTATGATGATGAGACCTTAACAAAGATAATTAATTGGTTGCCAATTACGCGAAAAACCCTCACAATATATTAAGCATTTTCCTTCCATTAAGTGATTCTTACTCAAGATCCAAGACTGGCATTGGTTTGTTGGCCAAAGTCAAAACCTTTGTCCGTCGCAGATGTGTTTGAATCATGAAGGCTTTGTTCCATATCGGTGTCTTGTCCAAGTTGTGATTTGTTGGCCAAAGTCAAGATCACTTTTTGCCCATCGACATTGATTACGAAGCTTTCCAAGATCAATGGGTTCCGCTTAACTGGGATCACTAAGTTTTTTGTGCCAAAGCCAAGGCTTAGTTGATTCAGAGGAAAAAGGTTAGGGAATATATTGGATATATTAGATATATTGGCATATATGAGATATATGTTTCAGACTTGGTGTTGGATTCTCTAAGGTCCAAGGATCAATTATCAAGCATGAAACAAGTGTAAATACAATCAAAGAAGTCGCGGAATACTTACATCGATCGTTTGAGCGACGCGAATGACAACAAAAAATTTTCTGCTCCCTCCAAGTGCATTCGGCAGTGAGCAAATCTGATCTCCTTAAATTCGGCCATTGATGTTCATAAAGCTCCAAGCTTTGTGATGAAACGATTCCATGCACACGGGTGGGTTTCCCTATCACCTACGGACGACTCCGAAGTGTGCTAGCACCTTGATTTTGCAAAAAAATCATCCCCAAACTTCTCCTACTGCTCACGGTTTTATGACAGAAAACAGAAGATGAGGCAGCCCCTTTGGGCGAGAGAGATGGAGAGAGGAGAGTGAAGAGAAAGTGTGTTGGTTGAATGGAAAATGTATATCTAATACCTTTAATTGATTTTCCAAAAATCAATTAATACATTTACCAAATATTTGGCCTTTTAAAAGTCAAACAAATCAAAGCCAACAACCATTCCAACAACTACATCAACTCACATCACTCAATCAATTGACAACTTGTCACATCACTCAAAGTGACATTTGATTTGACGATTGATGTGACTAATGATTTGATGCTTGATTTGACTTGCGTGCCGCACTCGAATTCGAAATACGAATGCGCTCGCAAACAATCCCTGGCCCGGGTTCGCTAATTCCAAATTAACGAATTTTCTGTTGCGACGTAATTAAATGATTATGCCTAGCGAAATCACTATTCATGTCACTAACGAATTAATTCTAAATTAATTCATTCGCCCGAATTAAAATCTAATTTCAATTCCGCGTCGAAATCCAATTTCGTTTAATATATCGAATATATTAATTTTATCGATTAATTCCAAATTAATCGTTCTCTCTCTTTAATTGATATTTTATCCCAGATAAAATATCTCCGTAATAATCCCAGATTAATTTTCTCTCTCATCATTAATTAATCCCAGATTAATAAAAGTGCGAGTCATACGTCATCGGTGAATCTTCGGGAAGCGACCCATGAGATCCCCGGATATGTTGGCAGTAAATTCGGTCGTCGGACTATCCGAACACGTAAGTGCCTAGTACTACGTTTGTACCGATTTACAAGACAAGGTTGGCTTCTAGCAAAGCGCCATGCCTACCCAATTCTCTAGAAATATCCTTACAGGAATATAAGATCTATATCAGGCGTAGTATACATAGTATTGCGTATGTCGATCCAGTATCGGATGATCACGTGTTAGGCCTGGGGCTGGAATTGTGTCTGCCCCGTACGAAGCACATGTCGGATGTCTGGTAACTAGTCTCTATAATCGGATATGCATGACCTTGTCATAATATCCCGATAGCTGCAGCATTTAAGAGAACCAGTACCATATCATACGTGACCATCATCTCCACTATGACTGGAGTGATACTTCCGTCTTGACATCACACCCAACACACTACGATTCTCGATATACCCAGAAGAGGCGTACATAGAAACCGGTTAAAGCCCTGGACGACCAAAACCAAAGTATATTGATTGTCGCAAGTATTAGCGGTGCAAGTCTCAGGTTAAGACCAAATACACCTACCCTGATTTCGGACTTCCATAGACACATAGTCATACTACCCATGGAACTCTGAGGGGGTCTATCCAGAACGAAGCTGTTTCTCGTACCATCGGTAAAACACAACCTCCTATTACACTTGCATGAGTATCATATACCCAAATATATGAGAACTATGCCGTTGTGCCCTCACAACGCGCACACGTGTAATACTAGTCTTTTACGCATTTATCGATGTCTAATCTCGACAATGCTCTGACTATGGATATTTAACGATTTATCCTTCGTGGACTATATTGTCTCATATCATTCTCAATCCAGGAACAAATCATAGGGACCTCCTATCATTTTATATATCTTGGTGATCCAATCACAAATGATAAGAGAGCAATCTCCTTTGTCACATAGTTAATTTGTACAATAACACCATGATCTATACAAATAGTGATGCTATGGGTCATAATTTTCCAACACTTGGATGTCCACCTACTGGATCTAGGAATTAGATGGGATCCAATTGATCTTAGAGATCTACCTAGTTAATTATCATACAATTTGTTGGCCAAAGTCAAGATTGTGTGTTATTTAACGGGATCCTAGCCCACTAGGAAACAAGGTTTCTGGAGTACTCAACAGAGGGTTAGAGCCTCGTCGAAAAATAGTGGGAGGCAAGTATTAAATTTGCAAAATTCGTTTAGTTACTTCCCATACGCGCTCATTTCAATTTTTTCGTCAATACGTAATTATTTATTAGTTGGACTAATATTTAATCGTTGTTTTAATGAAACAGTTGGACTGTATTCAAACTACTTCAATTAATAGTTGATTTTATAATTGGATTATAGTAATCAATATAATTGAATTAACCAATCAAATTATAGTTGATTATATAGTTAGACTATAGTAATCATTATAATCAATAGTACCTAAAATCGTTGATTAAATAGTTGGACTATTAGAATCAAGATAATTGGAAGATTGGTGTTTAAAACATAATCCTGGGTGAAAATGTATTTAAACGACTTTAATTTTCAATTTGGGAATAATGAATCAGGATAGTCCGGAAAACTAAGAAGTTACTTTATTTGATAAAATAACATCTTAAGCCTAAGCCTGGAGTTAAGCAAATAATAGAACATGATATTTGGAATATTCATGTGATGATAACTTTAGTGCTTAATCCAATAAGCTTGCCAAATAGACTCCTTAATTTCTTAATCAGAACTAAGGATTAGATCCTTATAGTATGATATTGAAATTGAAGGATCTTCATAGATCTATCCTAGATCTTAGAAGTATAAATTGCAATAGAAAACTCTTGGAGAGTTAATGGCTATACTCAATGAGACAAAGCCAGAGCTTACAATAGGCAAGAAGCACAAGACGCATCTTATTTCGACATTCTAGAAGGCCAAGGCTTGGCCAAAGGCTTCTGGGGTGTGGAAAATGAGCAAAGGCAAAGTCATTATAATCTTCTGGGAAGACAAAAGACATATCCCAAAATGTCTACCTAAACTGTGGCAAACGGGGACACGGAAGCATGACCGCCGTATGGACAAGGTAGACATGAAGGAAGTATGAAGACGGGACAAGGTTCCGGCTTCAAATATGTTTGTCATAAACATGTTCACAACTAGTATTAAAATTGGATTTTAGATACTAGATGTGGTACATAAATATGTACTGGTGTGCAGAATCTACTGATTAGCATGATACTGACTTCAGTTGAGATTAATCTGCGAATTGGAAATGGGACGACAATCGCTGTTTTTAACCGTAGAAACCTAAGTTTAGGAACTACCCTTCGGGTGTGTACTTAAATTAGGAAACTGTTAAAATGTAACTAGTTTGACTAGATATATTATCTCTATATCAGAGTTTAATCCGTTGCGGATATACCTTTATATTCTAGAACACTAAAGTGTTTTATTTTATAAAGATGATATTGAGATAAACACATTAGATGTGAATAACAGTATTTATATTTTGAATATAAATAAATCTCAAACGTATGACATGACAAACAAATAGCTCGAACTGAATTAATCAATTGAAACTTATAATTTGCATTGCTGTCTGGGACACATTAAACATGACTCGTATATTCACACTTTCTAAGAGTGGGTACTAGGACAGATTTGATATCATTCAAATAATTTCTACGAATCTAGTTTATTAGGCAAAGTGCCTAAAACACCCTTTTACTTGGTAAAAGTGCAAGTGTCACTGATCTGTTAGCCTTTGTTCATAGTGACGTAAGTGGGCCCATGTCTAGCTAGGCTAGAAGTGGATATGAATAATTCGTGACCTTTACGGATGTGGCATCGCGTTATGGTTATGTGTTTCTTTTGAAACACAGATCGGAAACTTTTGATAAAAATCAAAGAGTTTCGACACGAAGTAGACAAATAGATCGGCAAAAGTATTAAACACCATGATTGCATCATGATGAAAATACTTAAGCAATAAGTTTCTCAAATACTTGAAAGAGTATAGTATTCTTTCAATAAGGACTCCTCCCGGAACACGTCAGTCTGACGGTGTGTCCGAACAGAGAAACCGAATTTTGTTGGACATGATAAGGTTAATCATGAGTCATTCTGAGCTACCATTTCCTTCAAGGGATAAGCTTTAAACAGTGCAAAACTTATTTTGAATAAGGTTCCATAAAAATCTGTTAGACAGACTTCATATTAGATATGAACAGGAAAGAAACCGGGTTTTCTCATTCCTTAAGATTTGGGATGCTAGGCATATGTTTGGATGATACCAAAATAGAACCTAAATCGGATAAGTGCCTAAGTTGTAGGTTATCCTAGGGAAATCAAAGTATAGTACTTATACAACTCACTTGAGAACAATGTAATTGTTGCTCGCCATGCGGTTTTCCTAAGAGGAATACCTATATGCGGTGGTAAGTGGGAGGAAAGTAAAACTCGATGAAAATCGGAGTAATACTATTCTAGGCACCGATTCCTTAATGGAACACAAATAGTTCATCAAGGATGAAACTATACCAATAATCTTCGAATACACAAGAACTGCGTAAGTCGGAGAGAGTCAGAAAATAAACCGGGGTATGGGTTTCTGATCTCACCTCATAAAGATGTTAATCTTATTAAGGAATACGAACTGACTACGTATGAGGAAGTGATACAAGGTATCGACTCCCTGTTATGGCAAAGTGCCATAATGTCCGAAATGGATTCCATGTATAACAACTAAGTTTGGATACTAGTTGATGTACCACAAGGCATTGTGCCTATTGGTACTATATAAGTCTTCTAGGAAGACATACATGGAAGGCAACATACCAACATACTAAGCTAGGCTTGTAGCGAAAAGTTATCGTTATCAACATTGTGTCGATTACGACGAAACCTTTTACCAGTTGCCATTGTTAAATCCATTTGGATAATGCTTGCTGAAGCTGCATGTTTCATTTATGAAATATGGCAGCTGAATGCCAAAACTGCTTTCCTTAACGGAAACCTTTTAGAAGATGTTTACAACATCCTGACGGTTTTGTCGTACCAAAAATGAGCAAACAAGGTTTGGAAGTTAATTCGATCCATGGATGGATTGATGCAAGCACAGTGTTCTTGGAATTATCGTATTGATGTAATCATAATGGTATATGATTTAATTCAAAATGAAAATGATTCTTGTGTATATAAGGAGATTAGTGGGAGCGCACTGACAGTGAATGTCCTGTATAAAAATGATGACATATCATTTCTTGGAAATGATATTCCCATAATACAATCGGTGAAAGCTTGGCTTTCATGAAAATTCTCCATAGAATTCTTGGGAGAAACAACCTTTATTCTAGGAATAAAGATCTACTGGGATAGATCTAAAGGTTGATCGTACTCTCCGAGAACTCGTACATTGAAAAATGTACGTGACCTGGTGTCTCATATGCTTTGAGCATATGGAGTCATAATCGGGCCAATCCAAGTGATAGTCACTAGATTGATGTTAAGAACATCCTTTAGTATCTTACTATGGAGAATGAGAACTTGAAGTGACTGGGTTCACTGTTGCAAGTTTCCTAACCGATATATAAACGACTATAAGTCGTAAGAACGGTACTATACAGTTTGAATAACGGAACAGTGAGCTGGAAATCTTCCTAGCAAGATACTGTTACCGAATAAACAACAAAAGCGGAATATTGCTGCAGGTGAGGCAGCAATAGAAGCCTTTTGGATCGATAATAATCCTAATCAGATTAGGAATAGTTCTGTTAGCAGCTGAGCTAGTCTTTAGCACAGGCTAAAGAATTAATGGTCTTATCAACGATCCATATATATACTTCAAATATTCATCTGATTCATTCGGATCATACATCGTGGCGATGTGATGATCGAATAAATCGCATCAGATGATAATACCGCAAATCCACTAACGAAAGCCTTTTCTCAGCAAAAGTTTGAGCGAACCGTACATAGTTTGGGTGTAGGACACTTGAGTGATTGGCGGAGATTGTTGGATGATTATGGCCCATAGCATCACTATTTGTACAGATCATGGTGTTGTTGTACAAATTAACTATGTGACAAAGGAAATTGCTCTTTTATCATTTGTAATTAGATTACCAAGATGTATAAATGATAGAAAGTCCATATGATTAGTTCCGGATTGAGATGATATTAGACATCATCAATCCACGAAGGTTTTATTATTAAATATCCCTAGTCGTAGTATTATCGAGTTGGACATCGATAATGCGGAATAGACTAGTATTACACTTGTGCGCGTTGTGGGAGCATAACGGCATAGTTCTCATATATTGGGTATAGGATACTCATGGAAGTGTAATAGGAGGTTGTGTTTACCGATGGTACGGAAAACAGCTTCGCTCTGGATAGACCCCTCGGAATTCCATTGGTAGTATGACTATGTGTCTATGGAAGTCCGAATCAGGGTAGGTGTATTTGGTCTTAACCTGAGACTTGCACCGCTAATGCTTGCAATAATCAATATACTTTGGTTTTGGTCGTCCAGAGCTTTAACAGGTTCTGTGTACGCCTCTTCTGGGTATATTGAGAATCGTAGTGTATTGGGTGTGATGTCGAGATGGAAGTATCACTCCAGTCATAGTGGAGATGATGATCACATAGGATACGAAACTGGTGCTCTTATATGCTGCAGCTATCGGATATTATGACTAGGTAATGTTTATCCGATTATATAGACTAGTTACCAGAGATCCGATATGTGCTTCGTACGGCGCAGACACATTTCCAGCCCCAGACCTTGCACGTGACATCCGATACTGGATCGAAATACACAATATTACGTATACTCTCCTGATATAGATCACATATTCCAGTAAGAATATTTTTGGAGAATTGGGTGGGCACGGTGTTTTGCTAGAAGCCAACCATGTCTTATAAATCGGTAAAAACGTAGTATTAGGTACTTACGTGTTCGGATAGTCCGAGGACTGGATTTACTGCCAACATATCCGGGGATCTCATGGGTCGCTTCCCGAAGATTCACCGATGACGTATGACTCGCACTTTTATTCTGGGATTAATTATAAGAGAGAGAAAATATCTGGGATTAATTAAGGAGATATTTTATCTGGGATAAAATATTATTAAAAGAGAGAGAACGATTAATTGGAATTAATCGATAACATAATATATTCGATATATTATACAAAATTGGATTTCGATGCGGAATTAAAATCAGATTTTAATTCGAGCGAACGAGTTAATTTAGAATTAATTCGTTAGCGACGTAAATAGTAATTTTGCTAGGCATAATTATTTAATTACGTCGCAACGGAAAATTCATTAATTTGGAATAAGCGAACCCGAGCCCAGGAGTGTTTGCGGGTGCACTCGCATTTCGAATTCAAGTACGGCCCACAAGTCACATCACGCGTCACATCACATCGTACGTCATTCAAGTGATGGATGTCTTGTCACTTTGAGTGATTGACATGCAGTCACTATTCATGAAAGAAGTGGTTGTGAGGCATTTAATGAGATTTTTTGCTTTGGTTTTGACTTTTGGAAATGATATACTAAATTTTTGAAAAGCTTTTTCATTATTATTGTTTTTAGAAAACAAATGAAAAAAAAACTCTCACTCTCTCTTCTCCCTCTAGTATTCGGCCAATGGCCAATTTTCTCCTCTCTAAAATTTCTTCATTGCTGAGAGTTGAGGAAGAAGCATAGAAAGATTGTGGCAATTTTTCTAGGGTGCTAGCACACATCCGGAGTCTTGCAAAGGTGTTAGGGAAACCAACTTGTGAACATGGAATCACTACACAAAGCTTGGAGCTTGAAGGATCACCATTGCCGAATTTTGGAGCACAAAATGAGGTGAATGTCGTGAGCTTCCAATGAGGAAAAGCTTGAAGTTTTTGTTATTCCTCGCATCGCCAAATCTGATCAATGTAAGTATGATTCCGCCATTCTTCAATGTTGTATTCGCACATGATTCTTGCTTGAAATCGATCTTGGGACTTAATAGAAACCCACATTTCCGATTTCATGGCATCTTGCCATAAACCAGAGTCGATACCTTGTATCGCTTCCTCATACGTAACTGGTTCATCTTCCTCAATAAGATTAATATCCACATAAGGTGAGATCAGAAACCCATACCTTTCATGTTATTTTCGGACTCTCTCCGATCTACGCGGTTCTTGTGTATTTGAAGATTATGGTACAGTCTCATCCCTGATGAACTATTTATGTTCCGTTAAGGATTCTATGCCAGGAACAGTATCACTCTGATTTTCATCGAGTTCTACTTTCCTCCCACTTGCCACTGTATTTAGGAATTCCTTCTCAAGGAAAACCGCATGTAGAGCAACAAATACTTTGTTCTCTTGTGGGTTGTAGAAGTAATATCCTTTGGTTTCCCTAGGATAACCTACAAATAGGCATTTATCTGATTTGGGTTCAAGTTTGGTACCTTCCAAACATTTAACGTATGTCCAGCATCCCCAAATCTTCAGGAATGAGAAACCTAGTTTCTTTCCTGTCCATATTTCATACGGAGTCTGTTGAACAGACTTAGATAGAACCTTATTCAAAATAAGTATTGCACTGTTCAATGCATATCACCAGAAGGAAGTAGGTAGCTGTGTGCGACTCATCATAGACCTTACCATGTCTAACAAAGTACGGTTTCTCCGTTCGGACATACCGTTTAATTACGATGTTCCGGAAGGAGTCCACTGTGAAATAATACCATACTCTTTCAAGTACTCAAGAAACTCATTGCTTAAGTATTCTCCACCACGGTCCGACCGTAATGTTTTAATACTTTTTTCGGTCTGTTTTTCTACTTCGTGTCGAAATTCTTTGAATATCTCAAAGGTTTCCGACTTGTGCCTCATAAGATACACATAACCATAACCCGATACATCATCCGTAAAGGTTACGAAGTATTAATATCCACCTCTAGCCTAGCTAGACATGGGCCCACATACGTCACTATGAACGAGGGCTAACAGTTCGGTGGCACATGCACATTTACCGCTAAAATGTGTTTTAGGCATTTTGCCTAATAAATTAGATTCGCAGATGTCATATGAATTTGGATCAAACTCCGTCCAAGTACCAATTCTTCGAAAGTGTAGATATGCGAGTCTTGTTAATGTGTCCCAGACGACAATGCCACATATAAGTTTCATCTTTGTTACTTAGTTTAAGCCTTTTGTTTGTTACATTATATGTTTGAGATTGATTTATATTCAAAATATAAAGACCATTATTCACATCAGCACTGCATATCTTCATATCATTTTTATACATAAAACACTTGTAGGCACTGCATTTTTGCATGTAAGTCCCGATGATGAGTCTCGTATGGAGACACTACCTTTTAAGTTGTGGAAGTCGCGGGAAACGGACGTCGGAATGGAAAAGTCAGAAATCAATACTTTGTTAGGTTTTATTTGTTTTCTTAGCCTCGGGTTCGCTTGTTGGATTTCTATTTTAAAACTTATCCTCGGCCCAAAACCCCCCGCAAACCATTTATCCTTGGCCCAAAACCACCGCAAGCCACGCATCAAGCCCACACACCACCAAGCCCACCAAAAGGACCAACCACACGCCCACACCTCTTCTAGCTCACGCCCAAGCCCAATAAAACACATTCAAAATAACAATTAACATATTAAACATATGGTGAAATCTAAATAAATCTCATACCTAAATAAAACAAATCAAATCAAATCAAATATATCATCTTCCTAATCAAGCCAAATCATATCCCTAATTAAATAGATATTTTCCTTGTTATATACTAATTAGGAGATAGCACCATTGATTGCATGATTCCTTTCCTATTCACACAAGCAGAACCCTAGCCTTTGCCTATAAAAAGAGGCACAAACTCAACCCTTGACTCCCTTAGCAACTCATGCCCAAAGCAACAAAAAACAAAGCAAATAATTCTCTCTTCTCCTCCTCTCTGCCATCACCGAAACACTCTCCCAAAACAGCCCTTGGATCACCGAAACATACCCATGAAATAGCCCTTCCATTCACCGAAAATCACCCCTGAAACTACACTGCAGTGACCGAAAATACACCTCCAAACAGCAGCCCAAACACCCTCAAACAGTAGCCTAAATTACTGAAAATAGTGACCAAAAAAATTGCACCTTAAGACACCCCAAATACTGCAAAACAACAGTCCAAAAACCCATAAATTACCAAAAACAAAAACAACAAGAAACAGCAGCGAAATGGAGTAAAACAGCAGCCCGAGCAGCGAGGCAACGAAAAGAAATAATGAACCAGTGAACCGGAGGAGTTGCGGAGCATGAACCCTTCCGACAACCGCGTAGCACACTTCCGAGAGACGACTTAAGAGGTTAGACCTGAGGGCACCCTTTTTTATTTATTCTCCTTTGTTTTTTTATTTATTTTCTAACTTTATTTCGCATGAGTATTGTGGATTGGTGTATGATATGACTTTCGGATGAATGGAATATGTGCTCTCTCTTATGGTATATCAGATGGAAACCTGGACGTAAATTTCGTAGCCGAATCTAAATAGACGGTAGTGCGGTCTGCACTCGGGATACAATGCCACGTACTGCTTGAGAGACACACATATTTCATTTCATCCAACCTTATGTTTGAGCATGATTTAGTCGTTAGTATGTTATTTATTTTTAAGCATGATTTAGTCGTTAGTATGTTATTTACTTTCCGCATGTTACTTATTTCTGCATTGTAATGAAATGTGCATGGCAAATCAAGTTAGATTAAAGGTCCTCCGTTTTGAGGGATGAAAAGCCTAGGGGCTACCTTTGCCACGACGTTTTGCCGCACCGGACGAAGTATGTTTGATTGAATGTGAGATATGTTTAATCGGACATACGAAGTCTCATATCATTGTCTCATTTATTTGTATGCATTGTAATGTAATGCGCATGGGCTTATTATTTCGGTCTAAAGGTTCTCTACTTGAGGAAAGAAAAGCCTAAAAGGCTACCTTTACCATGACATTTCGCCGCACCTTTTATTATTCCTTTATTTGCTTTCTATATGCCATCTCCTTGTTAAATCATGCATCATAGTGTAATGCGCATGGGCAAATCAAGTTGGATTAAAGGTCCTCCACCTTAAGGCATGAAAATCCTAAGGGCTACCTTTGCCACGACGTTTTACCGCGCCGGACGAAGTATACTCGATTGAATGGGAAATGTGTTTATTCGGGCATACAAGGTCCCATATTATTTATTTATTTATTCATACATTGTAATCTAATGCACATGGGCTAACTAAGGTGGGTTAAAGGTCCTTCATTCGAGGAAAATGCCTAAAGGCTACCTTTACCATAATATTTTGCCGCGTCGGACGAAATACACTCGATTGAATGTGAAATATGTTCAATCGGGCATACGAGGTCCTACATCATGTATTTTTTTATCCATGTATGTGTTTGTGTCATTTCAAATGCCATTTTGGCAATCTCGTTCGAATGCGTTTCCAAACGCTACACGAACTTATGCATTCTACCTCATTCCTTTCGAACGCGTTTACGAATTCTACACGAACGTATGCATTCTGCCTCATTCCGTTCGAAAGCGTTTATGAACGCTACACGAACGCATGCATTCTGCCTCATTCCGTTCGAACGCGTTTATGAACGCTACTCGAACGCGTACGTATTCTGTTTTACCATGCATCAGGTCTTATCCCGTTCGAATGTGTTTCCGAACGCTATACTAACGCAAACCTTCTGTTTACCATTTGAACACGTTTTCAAACGCTACATGAACACACATACAGTGCACAAAATTCTTTTCGTCACATTTCATGCATGTTTGCTTCTTTGATCATTTCTTTTGCACCATATGATTAGCCATATCATTTCATTATTTACGCTTAGGAAATTATCATCCATTTATATTTCCGCATTTATTTATTCGATATGCTCAGATTGTGTGCTCGTTTTTATTATTAATGTCTTTATAGTTGTTATTAGTTACATTATTGCACTTTATTGTTTAATACGTTCATGAATTATGTATTTTGCCTTTATTTTTTCATTTACGATTATGGGTGTGCAAACTTGCATGTTGCTTAAATTATCTGGTATGTGTTGCATGAGATTTTGTTGTACTATTGCATAAATCCTTTCATTACAAGTGGCATAAGTAAGGGACCATTCCGAACCCAACGGTTTGAGGTCTTCCCTTGCGAGGGGTGAGTGCGGCCTTAAATTATTTTCCCGGTTCACACCGGGTGGCGACTCCATTTTTAGTTCTCCGGTTTAGTCCCCCGGGGGCTACTCCGTACTCCCGTCTAGGCCGCGAGCCTGGAACAACGTCGCCGATTTCTGTGTCCTACAACACCCAGTGTTTCTAAAAACAAAAGTATAGCCACATTGGGACAATAAAGATACAGATATAATATTCCTAGTCAAACTAGGTACATAATAACAATCTGAAAGATTTAGTACATGCCCCGAGGGCAGTTCCAAAATATAAGTCCCAACGGCCAAAACGGTGACTCGAGTCCCATTTCCAACGCGGAGGTCAATCTCTTCTGAGGCCAGTCTCCTACTTATCCGCAGATCCTGCACATCAGTACATATATGAGTACCACAACAATAATCAAAAATCCAATTTTTAAAACTAGAAGTAGATATGTTTATTTCTATAACAAACATACCTGAAGCCAGTGCCTTGCCCGCTTTGATTTCCTTAATGTGCGCCTTGTACTCATGGCAGTCACGCTTCCAGTGACCCTGTTTGCCACACTACAGGCATACATCTTGGGATTTGTCCTTTACCTTCCCAGAAGTCTTTGACGATTTGGCCTTTCCCTTATTCTTCTTCTTCTTCTTTACACCTCCAGTTGCCTTGGGCCATGCCCTCGGAGATTGAGATGTTGAAGCGAAGTGCGCCTCACGCTTTTTGCCCTTTAATAGCTCTTTTTCTGATTCACGCGGCATTTCCATCATCTCTCCAATAGTATGGTATTAGTTCATCATATTGTAGTTCATGATGAACCCGCTTCAGCTGTAAGGAAGAGACTGCAAGATCAAATCTTTAGAAGTCTAAGCCTCAAAGGTTATGCCTAGCTGACCCAGCTTTTCAATGTCAGCAATCATCTGTGACACATGGTGCTCAACAGATGTACCCTCTGACATACGTGAGCAAAAGTGCTTCTTTTGCAATTCATACATTTGCGATCTAAGGTTAGATCGATGAAGGTCCTTCAATTTTACCATCATCGTATAGGGATCCAATTCCTTGTTTTGGCGACGAAATTGAGGGGTCATCGCAGCGAGCATGACGAATTGAGCAGTTGAGTTGTCATCGCTATGAGTCTTCCAAAGCTCAAGCTCTAGCGCCTGCTCATTTCCGGGCTTAGGCCCGAGAGGTCTCTCTATCGTATAGAGCATTCTTTCAGCCCCCAGGATAATCCTGAGGTTCATATCCCAATCAGGAAAGTTCGCGCCATTAAAGACATTTTCACCAATGATAATGTCTCTAACCCCGATCTTTCCAGTCATCTTAATTGCAATAGTCTAACTATTCAATTAAAGATATTTGGTACAGTCCAACTGTTACAAGAAAAATAATAAAATATTTGTCCAACTAATAAATATATAAAAGATGAAATAATTTGAAAGCGCGTAATGCCAAGTATTTGAACGAAATTGCAAATTCAATACTGGCCTCCCACTATTTTTCGGCAAGACTCTAACCCTCTGTTGAGTACTCAGGAAACCTAGTTTCCTAGTGGGCTAGGATCCCGTTGAATAACACACAACCTTGACTTTGGCCAACAAGCTGTATGATATTTAACTAGGTAGATCTCTAAGATCAATTGGATCTCATCCAATTCCTAGATCCGGTAGGTGGACCTCCAAGTCCGAAACATATATACAATCTATATGCCAATATATCCAATATATTTTCCTAACCTTTTTGTAGGCATTGCATTTTTGCATATCAGCCTAACGATGAGCCTCGAATGGAGGCACTACTTTTTAGTTGCGGAAGTTGCGGAAAGCGGTCTTCGGAAGGGAAGGGTCAAGAATTGACATTTTTATTGGATTTGGTTCGCTTGTTCGAGTTTCGGGTTCGCTCGTTCGGTCTCAGTTTTGAATTTACCCAACCCTCATTCACGTGTAATACACACACACAACACATAAGTCACCAACAAAAACCCTCACCACAAACGCCACCTACTAGCCTCACAAATCACAAAAGCCCACAACTCCCACGTGAACAACCATTCCTTCACATGTATGATTCACAAAACCCATTCCTTCATAAACCAAACAAGCACTAAACTACAAAGGCCAAGCACAAACTGACAATACCCATAACCCTCCATGCAACACCCATACCTTGCCCATGCATCACTCATGTACCACACCCACTTGCCTCACTAAAATACGAAACCCATATCATATACCAACCCCTCCCACGTGAATAACAAGGAACAAGCACAAGGCAACAAAAGGCACTACCCTCCTCACAAGAAAAATTCACTCACCGAACTCTTCACAGATGAGGCCTCTCTGGACTGCTCTCTCTTCTCGGTAAAACCCACATGTTAAACACTCAAAACAGCAGTAAGGCCGGGAGCATCACTAAGAAACCGAGCAGCCATAACACCAAATAATGGACAACTCACGCACACAAAGCAACCCTTAACTCCCTCCAAATATGCCCCTAACCTTCATCATTCACGCCAAGATCCCTTCACACAGCCCTCACGCATAGCCACACCACACTGCCACTGCCAGCCCCCTACGCCATTCAAGCACAGCCCACGTAACTCTCAGCAGCTCACGCACATTCCTCAGCCATGATAATAACCCTAAACCATTCACGATGATGCCCTTATCCACGTCACTCACTGACCACACAGCCCTTCTTCATGTATTAAGCTCCAGTTCACGCATACCATAAGCCTTGATGGGCGCCAAATAACGCACTGCAAAGACACACCACGTAGCCAAAACATCTCCACAACACAACCCCTCTCCATGCAAATAAACCCTCATGTCACAGCCACACACCCCTTCACAGCCCTGACCTAAACCTTAACACTCACGCCACTCACTGACCACACAGCCCTTCTTCACGTATCAAGCTCCAGTTCACGCCTGACCAAAAGCCACGCACTCCGGTTCATAGCCTTCACGCACTAACCTTCGTCAAAATGCACATAACCTTCACAACTTCATGGCCTGCCCCACAAACACGTTCTGCCTTGCCAACTCTCGCCTAGCCCATAGATCACGCGTCCCTTAGCACATCAGCCCTTCATCAACGCAAACACACCATCAGCCCCTTTTACGCATAAAGACTGCCCCCCACACCGAGCATGATGAAAAGAACCAAAGCAGTCTCCCTCGGCCTTCCACCCTCAACGCACAGACCGACTCGTCAATCTCACTCACTGCACGCATGAATACCACCCTGTTGCCGCATATAATGAAACCCTCACCAGCAGCCATTGCCCTCACGCCCTCGGCTTCACACCTTACAAAACTTGCCTCTTCAGGACGCCTAAAGACCTCCATAACATCAGCCACCCCTCACACACAAAAGCCAACTGCCGAGTCGATGGACACTCACCACACTCACGTAATAACGCAGAGCCTTGAGCCCTAGGAGACCGAAACAAAAAAAGAACAAAAGAAACAAACAAGAAGCAGCCACGCCAAAGCCACCCCACATGCAGCCCATGCACACGCGCCAAACTGCCTAAAAACCGACCCTTAAACCGTGCCAAAAACTGAGAACAAATCTGCCCAAAAATAGATTGAAAATGGCGAGCAGAAACCTCGAGTAAAATACAAAAAAATGACGAGCGAAAACAGCGAGTGAAAACAGACAAAATAGTAGAAACAGTGAACCCGTGAAAACAGCGAAAATAGCAGACCAGTGAAAACAGAGAAAACAGTGAACCTGTGAAAACAGTAGAAACAACGGACCAGTGAAAACAGCAAAACGATACCCCTTCCGACACCGTGGAACGCACTCCCGGAAAGCGACTTAAAAGGTAAGACCTGAGGGCACCCTTTTATTTATTATCCTTTATTTTTAGTTATTTTATTATTTTATTTCGCATGAGTATTGTGAATTAGTGTATGATGTGATTTCGGGTGAATGAAATATGTGTTCTTTTTGTGGTATATTGGATGGAAACCCGGACATAAATTCCATAGCCGAATCTGAATGGACGGTAATATGGTTTGCACTCGGGATACAATGCCCCGTACCGATGAAAGATTCATATGTTTCATTCCACTCAAACCTTGTATTTGAGCATGATTAGGTTGCTAGTATATTATTTATTTCTTAAGCATGAGTTAATTTAGTCTTGTTATTTAATTTTCAAAGCATGATTGTGTTATTTAGGCATGTTGTTTCTTCATTCTTTATGCATGATGTTTCATTTAGTTTATGTTTATGTTTAATTAGTTATTTGTTTACTTTGGTTTAATGGTTCAATATGCTCGTTGTGTTATATTGCGTGGAGTTATTTGGATGAAAGCATGTTAGATCTAAGTACCCTTGAGCATGAATGTTGAATAGATTCGGTTAGTTTATTGCACAAATCATATCATCACAAGTGGCATAAGTAATGGACCATTCTGAACCCAACGGTTTGAGGTCTTCCCTTGGGAGGGGTGAGTGCGGCCTTAAATCATTTTCCCGGTTCACACCGGGTGGCGACTCCATTTTATTTCTCCGGTTTAGTCCCCCGCGGGCTACTCCGTACTCCCAACCTGGCCGCGAACCCGGAACAGCGTCGTCAAGTTTCTGTGTCCTACAGTCTGGAGACTCCACTGGGGATAGAGAATCGGCCCCGAAATAATGTCTTGTAATGTTTGTGATTTGTGCTTTAATTAATCATGTCTACTGTGGGTTTAGGGAGTTTAATCAAAGGTATTAAAGCTAGGTGATGGTTTTGTGTCTTCCTTCACTCACTACCTTTCTATAAGGAAAAGCCGTGAGGGCACCTAGATAATCATTCACCCGTAGCTCATTGTGATAGACTAATTTGGAGGACTCGTTGTTTATTCCTATCACCAAGCGATAAGAGCCTAAGGGGCTTGGGTACTTAAGAGAGCCTCGCTCCACCCTCCCTCTGGGGAATCTACAACGGGAAATCCATTTGATAGTTAGTCACACACCATAACTCGTTGGCACGTACCGTAAGGTATAAAAAGGGTGCGCTCACTTGGTCGCTCGAACCCTTGAGTGGGGAGTCCTAGTTGTGAGCAAACCTTCATCAGCGGGAGCCTTTGTTTACATTCTTTTAAACCTACATGTGAACCTTAATTGTATGACCCTTAGAAATTATTTATTTATGCTTGTGTTTAGGACCATCATCATTTGGATTCAATTGAACCTTTTGTCAAGAGATATGAACTTGTTGGGCTATTTAAACTGAGACAAGTCTGTGTCCTTTGACAATTGGGTCAAAAGTTTCTAAAATGCTGATGGGCCATTTTGTATTTGGGCATCTTATCATTTGAAGTTGTTTAGTTATGTTATCGCAAAAGTATGAACTTATTGGGCCTTTTCAACAGGGACAAGTTTGCACCACCCAATGATGTGATTGAATGCTTTAAAATGATGATAGGACAACTTATATATGTATTTTCCACATCACACGCATCTCACGCATTTCATGCATACACGCATCATGTTAACCCTTTTGTGTCTTAAAATCCATCATAGATTCCCGTTGGGTAGGAAAGCAGAGAGACTCGTCAAGAGACCGTCAGTCAACATGAGCAAATTAGCAAATGAGAGATCCTGCCTGGATCAATTGGAGATTAAAGTAACTGAAATTATTGAGATGTTGTAAGTTCTGACTAATGTTGTGACCAGTTTGACCATACCCAGTATAACCGATAACAGAAAGTTTTACAATCAGAATGGAAAGACCATCGGGGAATCCTTAGAAGAAGTAAGCAGAAAAGACAGTATAGTCATTCAGAAATTGGGAAATGGAGCAGTAAGACTGTCAGACTTGGAAGAGAATGAGTTCACCGAACCGATCAATGTTAACAGATTAAAGCTGTATTTAGCCTGAGGGAGAGAAGACTGAGCAGTCACCAAGAGAATTGGCGGAAGACCTAACCCAACGGGATAGGAAATTCATTCATGCATACATGTATACACGTAACTTGCATCCCTTGTTTGGTGTTTTGTTTTTGCAGGTTTTTAAACAGAAAGGAAGAACTAGAATGAGGAAACACATGGCGTCAATGAGCACAATGAGGGTCTCACCCATCAAGAACAGGGAGTATCTCTACACATGTATGTGTATACGTTACATGCACACGTCTTTATTCTATTGTTTTGTGTTTGCAGGTTTCAAAGAAAAAAAAAGGGAAAACGGCAAAGATCAAAAGGTGGCACAAGAACCGAGGACGACTTTGAAGCCACCTTGACAGATGGATTTCGGTCATGTCTGGCTGAAGACGATGAATTTAGTGCTAACAGGGAGGCAACCTATGCACTTTATTGTGATTTTTGTTTTCATGTTTTGTGTATACATGTTGTGGAGTTTTTTAATTTTATGAGTTATTTTTGTAGGTAAAAGCAAAGACGGAGCATGTTAAGACTGAAGGAATGGTGTTTGGGCAATCACAAAAATGGGAGCTAATTCATTAGTGGTTGCAGAGTAAAAGGCCAAGAGGCATGATTTTGTCACCAAATCAGTAGATGATATTTTCTTGACGGCGACAAAGGCCGAAGAGTTGATTGACCGGATCCTGGCTTTTGAGCCGAAGCTTGACCCCATCCTCTCGACACTGGACTGGACTGATAGTGATCGTGGCAAGAAGCGCAAATTGGAGATTGATCTGAATCTGTGATGTTTCCTGCTGACCAGGTACTACGTGCATGAGACCTATTTAAAAGTTTGTAAAGTTTGTGTTCTATTTTAATTATTGAAAAAAAATAAATAAATAAATTATTGCTGAAAAAAAAATTGAAAAAATGAAAAAAAAATGATGAAACAAAAGAAAAAAAAATGAGTGAGAGAAGTCTTTGGTAATTAGACATATGTCTGGTGATGAAATTGTTTACTGTAGGGAGAAACCATAGAAACGATAAGTGCGAGACGTGCTCTCGTCCGGTATTCTGAATGGATTGATCTCAGCTAGACTCGTGAGCACTTGATTATGGAATCCTACCAGTAGAAGCCTGAGTGGTTAGCGAGGTGACTAGTTGAAGAGATGATGGATCGGTGAATGATCATTTGCCTGGGTGTCCACACTTGTTTACTGATGTTATGATATATGATATGGTTGGAAATAAGGAAAAAAGTCTCTGAAATAAAAAGAAGAAAGAAAATAGACCACTTATAACCGATAAGCGTGAAGCTACCCATGGGCGAGTATTAGGACCACCATGAGGAGAAATGCTACCTTAAAGGGTAGGTGTGTCAGAAAAGAGGAAAACAGAAAGAAAAAAAAAAGAGAAAAAATGAAAAAATGAAAAGAAAGAGACAAAAGAAAAAAGATGAAAACCATATCATGTTGAGTATGCTGAAGTAATCACAGAATGTGATTAAGACATCCAGGTTGGTTAGACCCACTGGTTCGATTCTCTGAAACGAAATCACCAAGTTGGCTTACTTAAGGACTAAGCTGTGAAAGAGCCTTAGCACACACACACTAAGAGTCTAGTTCAGATCACCCATTCAGACAATCGAAATTGAGTGTATCAAGTACTTTGAAGGTTCTATGGTTTCGACACGAAGCATTCGTTGAGGACGAAAATATGTTTAGCTATTAAGATTGTCTCGAGGAGAGCAATATAGTATGTTGAAATAAATCATTTGCATCATTATCAATCTTTGCCGGGTACGGCACTCTGGGGGCGAGGCCCACATCATTATCAGTCTTTACCGGGTATGGCACTCTGGGGGCGAGGCCCAAACAATATCAGTTTTTCCGGGTATGGTACTCTTGGGGGGCGAGGCCCACATCTTTATCAGAATCAGTCCGGCCGGGTATGGCACTATGAGGGTGAGGCCCACATCTTTATCAGAATCAATTTATCCGAGTGCGACACTTCGGGTATGGAGACACAGTATCAGTTTTACCGGGTATGACACTCCAAGTATACAGTATCAGTTTTGACGGGTATGGAAATCCGAGAATGGAGCAGAGTCCGAGAATGAACAAACCGAGAATGGTAATCTGAGAATGGAGTAGAGTCTGAGAATGGAACGTGATTCGAGAATGGACCACTTCACAGTAACGGTTCGAGAATGGACCACATCACAGTAACGGTTCGAGAATGAACCGCCCCACATGATAATAGCATGTTGAAATGAACCATCACATCATCAATATCAGTTTCGGGGATGAGTCCCAGGGCCGAGGCCCACATCAGCTTCAGCATAAGTTCTCAGAGATGGGTCACAGGGTCGAGGCCCACATCTGTTACAGTGTCAGTTTCGGGGATGAGTCCCAGGGCCGAGGCCTGCAGCAGCATCGGCATCATTTTCAAGAATGAGTCCCGGGGCCGAGGCCCACATCAGCTTCAGCATCAGTTTTTAGAGATGAGTCACAGGGTCAAGGCCCACGTCAGCTTCAGTATTAGTTTTGGGGGATGAGTCCCAGGGTCGAGGCCCACATCTGTTACAGTATCAGTTTCGGGGATGAGTCCCAGGGCCGAGGCCTGCAGCAGCATCGGTATCAGTTTCGGGGATGAGTCCCAGGGCCGAGGCCTGCAGCAGCATCAGTACCAGTTTAGGGCGAGGCCCATATCAGTTTGGGGCGAGGCCCACATCAGTATCAGTCTGGGGGCAAGGCTCATATCAGTATCAGCTTGGGCGAGGCCCACATTAGTATCAGTTTGGGGCGAGGCCCACATCAGTATTAGTCTGGGGGCGAGGCCCATATCAGTATCAGTTTGGGGCGAGGCCCATATCATATATCAGTTTGGGGCGAGGCCCACATCAGTATCAGTCTGGGGGCGAGGCCCATATCAGTTTCAGTTTGGGTGAGACCCACATCAGTATCAATCTGGGGGCGAGGCCCATATCAGTATCAGTTGTGGGGATGAGTCCCAAGGCCGAGGCCCACGTCACCATCAGTATCTGTTGTAGGGATGAGTCCCAGGGTTGAGGCCCACATTCAGCATAAGCATTAGTATCGTTTGCGGATATGAGTCCCGAGGGCGAGGCCCACATCAGCACTAGTATCAGTTTTCGGGGATGAGTCCCAGGGTCGAGGCCCACGTCAGCATCAACATCAGTGTCAGGGATGAGTCCCAGGGTCGAGGCCCACATCAACATCAGCATCAGTTTTCGGGGATGAGTCCCAGGTGACGAAGCCCACACCAGTATCAAGTTTTGGGGGGCGAGTCCCAAGGTCGAGGCCTATATCATCATCTTCAGAAGTTTGGGGATGCATCCTAGGGTTGAGACCCACATCATCGTAAGTATATTCTATTTTGGGGATGCGTCCCCGGGGCCGAGGCCCATTTTGTCAGCGGTATTGGGCTGCGTCCCAGGGTCGAGGCCCCCGTTGTCGGTTGTAGTTCCGGGTCGAGGTGCCCAGGGTCGAGGTGCCCCCGTTGTCGGTTGTAGTTCCGGGTCGAGGTGCCAAGGGTCGAGGTGCCCACTACATCATCAGTTCGATGGCGAGGTCCCTATTGTCAGCGGTGTTGGGTCGAGGTGCCCAGGATCGAGGTGCCCACTACATCATCAGTTTGAGGGCGAGGTCCCTATTGTCAGCGGTGTTGGGTCGAGGTGCCCCCGTTGTCGGTTGTAGTTCCGGGTCGAGGTGCCCTCTACATCATCATTTCGAGGGCGAGGTCCCTATTGTCAGCGGTGTTGGGTCGAGGTGCCCAGGGTCGAGGTGCCCCCGTTGTCGGTTGTAGTTCCGGGTCGAGGTGCCCAGGGTCGAGGTGCCCATTACATCATCAGTTCGAGGGCGAGGTCCCTATTGTCAGTGGTGTTGGGTCGAGGTGCCCCCATTGTCGGTTGTAGTTCCGGGTCGAGGTGCCCCCATTGTCGGTTGTAGTTCCGGGTCGAGGTGCCCAGGGTCGAGGTGCCCACAACATCATCAGTTCAAGGGCGAGGTCCCTATTGTCAGCGGTGCTGGGTCGAGGTGCCCCCGTTGTCAGGTTGCAGTTATTGGGATGCGTCCCAAGATCGAGGTCCACTGCATCATCAGCTCAGCTCGAAGTAGCAGGCAAGTCAGGTGGCAGCTGGCGAGCCAGGTAAGTAAAAATGCATTGCACGAACTTTGATAGGACTGTCATTATCACACACTGCACAGATCCCATCAAAGTGGGGGAGACTGTAGGCATTGCATTTTTGCATATCAGCCCAATGATGATCCTCGAATGGAGGCACTACTTTTTAGTTGCGGAAAGCGGTCGTCGGAAGGGAAGGGTCAAGAATTGACATTTTTATTGGATTTGGTTCGCTTGTTCGAGTTTCGGGTTCGCTCGTTCGGTCTCAGTTTTGAATTTACCCAACCCTCATTCACGTGTAATACACACACACAACACATAAGTCACCAACAAAAACCCTCACCACAAACGCCACCTACTAGCCTCACAAATCACAAAAGCCCACAACTCCCACGTGAACAACCATTCCTTCACATGTATGATTCACAAAACCCATTCCTTCATAAACCAAACAAGCACTAACTACAAAGGCCAAGCACAAACTGACAATACCCATAACCCTCCATGCAACACCCATACCTTGCCCATGCATCACTCATGTACCACACCCACTAGCCTCACCAAAATACGAAACCCATATCATATACCAACCCCTCCCACGTGAATAAAAAGGCAACAAAAGGCACCACCCTCCTCACAAGAAAAATTCACTCACCGAACCCTTCACAGATGAGGCATCTCTGGACTGCTCTCTCTTCTCGGCAAAACCCACATGTTAAACACTCAAAACAGCAGTAAGGTCGGGAGCATCACCAAGAAACCGAGCAGCCATAACACCAAATAATGGACAACTCACGCACACAAAGCAACCCTTAACTCCCTCCAAATACGCCTCTAACCTTCATCATTCACGCCAAGATCCCTTCACACAGCCCTTACGCATAGCCACACCACACTGCCACTGCCAGCCCCCTACGCCATTCAAGCACAGCCCACGTAACTCTCAGCAGCTCACGCACATTCCTCAGCCATGATAATAACCCTAAACCATTCACGATGATGCCCTTATCCACGCCACTCACTGACCACACAGCCCTTCTTCATGTATTAAGCTCCAGTTCACGCATACCACAAGCCTTGATGGACGCCAAATAACGCACTGCAAAGACACACCACGTAGCCAAAACATCTCCACAACACAGCCCCTCTCCATGTAAATAAACCCTCATGTCACAGCCACACACCCCTTCACAGCCCTGACCTAAACCCTAACACTCACGCCACTCACTGACCACACAACCCTTCTTCACGTATCAAGCTCCAGTTCACGCCTGACCAAAAGCCACGCGCTCCCCTTCATAGCCTTCACGCACTAACCTTCGTCAAAATGCACATAACCTTCACAACTTCACGGCCTACCCCACAAACACGTTATGCCTTGCCAACTCTCGCCTAGCCCATAGCTCACGCGTCCCTTAGCACATCAGCCATTCATCAACGCAAACACACCATTAGCCCCTTTTACGCATAAAGACTGCCCCCCACACCGAGCATGATGACAAGAACCAAAGCAGTCTCCCTCAGCCTTCCACCCTCAACGCACAGACCGACTCGTCAATCTCCCTCACTACACGCATGAACACCATCCTATTACCGCATATAATGAAACTGTCACCAGCAGCCACTGTCCTCACGCCCTCGGCTTCACACCTTACAAAACTTGCCTCTTCAGGACGCCTAAAGACCTCCATAACATCAGCCACCCCTCACGCACAAAAGCCAACTGCCGAGTCGATGGACACTCACCACACTCACGTAATAACGCAGAGCCTTGAGCCCTAGGAGACCGAAACAAAAAAAGAACAAAAGAAACAAACAAGAAGCAGCCACGCCAAAGCCACCCCACATGCAGCCCATGCACACGCGCCAAACTGCCTAAAAACCGACCCTTAAACCGTGCCAAAAACTGAGAACAAATCTGCCCAAAAATAGATTGAAAATGGCGAGCAGAAACCTCGAGTAAAATACAAAAAAAATGACGAGCGAAAACAGCGAGTGAATCAGAGAAAACCGCGAGTGAAAACAGACAAAATAGTAGAAACAGTGAACCCGTGAAAAGAGCAAAAACAGCGGACCAGTGAAAACAGAGAAAACAGTGAACCTGTGAAAATAGTAGAAATAGCGGACCAGTGAAAACAGCAAAATGATACCCCTTCCGACACCATGGAACGCACTCCCGGAAAGCGACTTAAAAGGTAAGACCTGAGGGCACCCTTTTATTTATTATCCTTTATTTTTAGTTATTTTATTATTTTATTTCGCATGAGTATTGTGAATTAGTGTATGATGTGATTTCGGGTGAATGAAATATGTGTTCTTTTGTGGTATATTGGATGGAAACCCGGACATAAATTCCATAGCCGAATCCGAATGGACGGTAATATGGTTTGCACTCGGGATACAATGCCCCGTACCACTTGAAAGATTCATATGTTTCATTCCACTCAAACCTTGTATTTGAGCATGATTAGGTTGCTAGTATGTTATTTATTTCTTAAGCATGAGTTAATTTAGTCTTGTTATTTAATTTTCAAAGCATGATTGTGTTATTTAGGCATGTTGTTTCTTCATTCTTTATGCATGATGTTTCGTTTAGTTTATGTTTATGTTTAATTAGTTATTTGTTTACTTTGGTTTAATGGTTCAATATGCTCGTTGTGTTATATTGCGTGGAGTTATTTGGATGAAAGCATGTTAGATCTAAGTACCATTGAAAATGAATGTTGAATAGATTCGGTTAGTTTATTGCACAAACCATATCATCACAAGTGGCATAAGTAAGGGACCATTCCGAACCCAACGGTTTGAGGTCTTCCCTTGCGAGGGGTGAGTGCGGCCTTAAATCATTTTCCCGGTTCACACCGGGTGGCGACTCCATTTTATTTCTCCGGTTTAGGCCCCCCGGGCTACTCCGTACTCCCAACCGGGCCGCGAGCCCGGAACAGCGTCGTCCAGTTTCTGTGTCCTACACTTTTCCTCTGAATCACCTAAGTTTTGGCTTTGGCTCAACAAGCTTAATGATTCCAGTTAAGCGAGACCCATTGACTTTGGTAATCTTCGTAATTGATGTCGATGAATAAGAAGTGATCTTGAATTTGGCCAACAAATCACAACTTGGGCAAGACATGCGATATAGAACAAAGACTTCATGATTCAAACACATCCGCGATGGACAAAGGTCTTGACTTTGGCCAATAAACCAATGCCAATCTTTGATCTTGAGAATGAATCACTCAATGGAAGGAAAATGCTTAATATTTGTTAAGGGTTTTTCGCGTAATTGGCAACCAATTAATTATCTTTGATTAGGTCTCATCATACACCCTTAAGCATGCATTCTAAAAGCATAATAAGGCGCGATAAATAAATTAATAATGATATGCGGATGGATATTTCACAAATTATTCCTAGAACAAATCACTCCGTTTCCTTTCTCCGGCTAGTATTATTATAACTTCTACCCAATTACATAATACAACAAAGAAACCTCATTACATTGAGGGGAATTGGTGAGAAGGGAATTACAAAGAATCGAGAGATAAAGGCTAGACACGCAGGTCCAATTTAATAAATTCTAAATTTATTACAATAATTTCCAAAATTGCCCTCACCCATCTAATATCCATCTGATATACATTATTCATACAATACATCCATGTATTCACACAAATCATGTTATTCAATCAATCTAATCCAATTAATTAATCTTTGAATTAAGTGATCATTCAATGTTCAAACAACGATTTGATTTGCGAGAGTCCAACTCGTTTTAAGAATAAGTACTCAAAGTGCGTATTCTTGAATTATATCGAACTATAATTTTAAAATCCAATTTAATTTGTATTCAATACTAATTCTTTATTTAATTCCTAATTAAATAATTACACTTTTAATGTGCCTTTATGATTTAGATTCTAAATCTAATCTTAATGGGTCTCAAAGCCCAATTAACATCCAATGTCAATTAATTAAAGTCCAATGGGCTTTCAATTAATTTCTTAAGGCATGAACTTTGGCAACCAAGCCCAATAAGGAATCATCATTTGCCATAAAATTAATTTTGGCCCATTAGGCCCAATTAATTATTTTAAGGCCCATTATTATATTTGGACTTAATGGAATGGTTTTAGGCCCAATTTGGATCCAATCCAATTGTCCTAAACCAACTTGGCCCAACCAAGCCCTTTAGGCCCAAATACAATAATTTTAGCCCAATTCCAAATTAAGCCTAACTAATTAAATTCTAATATTCCAAATATCACAATTTATTTAATTAAAGTGTTTAGCCATAATTAATTATTTAATTAACATTTCCAAAATACCAATTTACATAATTAACTATGCTTTATTATATTCAATTCATGTCCAACACAATTGATACAAAATCAACTCATTTACATGCTTTATATGTCACGACAATATGGATTTTTCTTCATTAATTTTGATTTCATTCCAATTAAATCACAAATCAATTTATCCAATCATTTTAAACACATCCAATGGTCCAAAAATCAAAATCACTATGACATTAGGGTTCATGTTACATTCGGCCAAGCCTAGCAATTTGGGGAAAATTAATCCAATTAATTTTTCATAAAATTGATCATGCATAACTCTAAGTTAACATTATCTAAGCATACTCAAACAAACAATTTGATTAAATCATGTTCAAATAAAAAATATCCAAATTTTAAATTAAGAACCCTAAGTTCATTTCATACTTAAATAGGCTCATGATACCATTGTTGGGTCTCTAAGATCATTCCCAAGAACATATAAGCATGAAACATCTGTGAATACTCAAAGGAATATAGCGGAAATATACTCACATTGAATGGTTGGATGGATGTTTAGACAACAAAATTTTTGCCTCCTTTAAAGTTGCTCCAAGCTCCTCTTTGATTGTATGTTTGAGCTCCAAGCCTCCAAGTTTGATTCCAAACTCTTGGGAAAGGTTTCCCTATCACCATTGTATGATCTTTGATGTGCTAGCAATGGAGATTTTTGCAACAAAAATCCCCAAGTCTTCTTTGTGGTTCACGGCAAAATAAAGAAAAGAGATGAGAGAATTCGGTGGAGAGAGAGAGAGAGGAAGTGAGTCGTATGTTGTATATTTGATTTTCCAAAAACTAAAAAATGATATACCAAATGTGTTGAGAGCAAAAATTCATTTAATGCTCTCAACCACCTCCATCACCAAAAAGTGACTTGACTCACATCACAAAAGTTGATGTGACTTCCATCACAAAAGTGACTAATTATGTGACTTGATGTGGGCCCCACTTGTGGGCCCACAAACACATCTTGGGCTTGGGTTCGTTAATTCCAAATTAACGAATTTTTCGTTGCAACTTAATTAAATCAAATTTAATTAAATAATAATGCCTCGTAGAATTATTATTAAAGTCGCTTGTGAATTAATTCTAAATTAATTTGTTCGCCCGAATTAAAATCCAATTCCAATTCCGTTATGAAATCTAATTTCATTTAATATATCAAATATATTATTTTATCGATTAATTCCGAATTAATCGTTCTCTCTCTTCTAATGGAATTTTATCCCAGATAAAATCTTGCGGTAATTAATCCTAGATTAATTTTCTCTCTCTTTGAATTAATCTCATATTAATTATGTTCGAGTCATACGTCATCGGTGAATCTTCGGGAAGTGACCCATGAGATCCCTGGATATGTTGGCAGTAAATTCGGTCATTGGACTATCCGAACACGTGCGTACCCGGTACCACGTTCATACCGATTTAGAAGACATGGTTGGCTTTTAGCAAAGCGCCGTGTCTACCTAATTCTCCAGAAATATTCTTTAAGGAATATATAATCTATAACAGGCGTAGTATACGTAGTATACGTAGTATTGCGTATTGCAATCCAGTATCAGATGTCACATGCAATGCCTGGGGCTCGATTAGTGTCTACCCCGTACGAAGCATATATCGGATCACAAGCAACTAGTCTCTATTATCGGATAATCATGACCTTGTCATATTATTCCGATAGTTGCAACATAATAGAGAACCAGTTATGTATACCTGCGTGATCATCATCTCCATATGACTGAAGTGATACTTTCGTCTTGACATCATACCCAATACACTACGATTCTCAATAAACCCAGAAGAGGCGTACACAGAACCTGTTAAAGTCCCGGACGACCAAAATCAAAGCGTATTGATTGTCGCAAGTACTAGCGATGCAAGTCTCAGGTTAAGACCAAATACACCTACCCTGAATCGGATTCCCATAGACACATAGTCATACTACCAATGGGATTCCGAGGGGTCTATCCAGAGCGAAGCTGTTTCCGTACCGTCGGTAAACACAACCTCCTATCACACTTGCATAAGTATACAATACTTAAATATATGAGAACTATGTTGTTACGCTTCCGTAACACGCACAAGTGCAATACTAGTCTATTTCGCATTATCGATGTCTAGTCTCGATAATACTACGACTAGGGATATTTAATGATTAAACCTTTTGTGGATTGATTTTTTCTCATACTTTTTAATCCAGAACTAATCATAAGGACTTTTATCATTTATATAAATTCAAGTAATCTAATTACAAAATGATAAAATAGTAATTTCCATTGTCACATAGTTAATTTATACAAAAACCACAATGTCTTTTACAAATAGTGACGCTATGGGTCATAATTGTCCAACAGTAGGGACACCTAGAGGTTTAAAGGCTTGTTGCATACACTAAATGTAACTGTGATCCCTACGAAAGTGGCTTAGTTTAATTTTAATTATTTATTAAATTTTATTTTATTATTTTTCTCGAGGACTAGAAAAATGTTAGGTTTGAGGGTGTGATGAGCTGAAAATATATTAATATTTACCGCTCCTTTTACTTAATATTTTGAATAGTTTCTCGAGTTTTATGAACGTTTTGATGTGTTTTAGTTTATTTTGTAGATAAAATAAAATCGAGACTTAATGGAATCAATCAGGACGAAATGTGGAACAAATAAGGACAAAAACTGGACTTGACATTTTGATTTTGGAGATTGGAAACTTGAAATGGCGTTCTAACGAATTACAATTTCAGAAATTTCAATTTTACGTAATTGTCGTATTTTGGCCATAACGTTTTATTCCGATATCGGATTGAGGTGATTCAAGTTCCAGATTAAAGAAGACTCAAATATCTACAATTTTTAAGTTTATAAGATTTTCGAATTCTGAAGTTTTCATTACCGAAATTGATGAAAAATCTGAAAGTGTATTATGTGTAATTATTAAAGTCATTTTCAAAAATTAAAAAACATAAAATAAAATAAAAAAATTGAAAATTGAAAATTGACAAACTTCCACCAAACATACTTGCATGTTTGGTGGAGGATTTGGTGCCATGTTTGGTGGCATGTTTAGTGGAGAATTTGGTGGAAGCCTTTATATTTGCCTATAAATACCAAGCTAAACTTTGTAAATTTTTCATGCTTTCTTTGGTGGATTTCTCCATGAAAACCTAAAAGAAATTGTCTTGCATGTTTATTTAAGTTTTCTTGTATTTTCTATTTATTTATTTAATAATTTTTTTTAATTACAACATGAGTAGATAATCTCTTTTTACTGAAGTCTGGGGTGAAACTTTTAATATAATAATTTAGATTTACTCCCTTAATTTAAATAAGTAAATTGAATTAATTATTTACCACATATATGGACGATTTTACATTATTGGACTTAGTTTCTGCCTATATGGTCGGTTTAGGTGCTAACCTTGTTACCGCCTACATGGTCGGTTTATATGATTTTGTTACCGCCTATATGGTCGGTTGGACTTTGGAAAAATGACATTCACCGCCTATATGGTCAGTTTTAATATAATTAATTCAAGAAATGATTAATTGATAAGGGAGTAATCTATATTTGAAGTATTAAAAGTGAAACCCCTAACTCCAGCACTTTCTTTTATTGTTGTAATTTTATTTACTTTTTAATTTTCTATTATGTTATTTTGTTTAACTATGCATTTTATAATTTTAGGTATGTTTTGTAACTAAAAATATTATCTAGGGTTGTGATGAATTTCAATATCACCGTTTTATAAGTGGTTATTTTATGTTTTGGGTAGTATATTGGTTTATTTATTGAGTCTTAAGCTTAATGCTTCTTGTTAACTAGCCATTAATAAGATTGATTTGGTAAACTTAAAATGATCTTGGAAAATGGATTTTAGGTTTTAGCCATGAACTCAATAGCTCACGATCTCACCTTGGGGTAAATGTCTCTTAGGTAGATTTCCTTACATGATAGGAATATCCCTGTCGGGCGGGGGTAGCCATAATTGGAACTTAATCTTAATGAATTCAGAGTTTCTTAATTAACATAGGAATATAGTTAATTGGGTTACTTTGGATATTTACATCTCACCATCGGAAAAGGCTTTTGTATAACTTCGTGTTCCAGGTTAATAAACCGATATATTGCAAAAACATGAGATAATCACTTCATCTTTAAAATATATTGGAATGATTCACAACCCTGGATATTTTCATATCATTGTTTAAAACTTAAAATCTACATTTGTTTTGTTTTAATTACTTGTCTTTAGTTTAAAATCATCATCCAACCAAAAATCAATCAATTAGATATTCGTAAACATTTAGCTTCATAAATTAATAGCTTAGGTATTAAGTCCTTGTGGGATCGATACATTTTATACTACTTGAGCGATACGTGCGCTTGCGTTACATGTGTGTGTTTACCAACAATCAAATGCGACACAATATTACCATTCGATTGGGACACATGTCAGCTTCTATTTGGGCCACATGTCAACCTCTAAGTGTTTCCACATTTCAGACCTTGAAAACATCAATGAGCCCTCTGAAATTTAATTAAAGCGAAATTTACTCACGAAATTATCAATTTTTTACCATTTTAGTCCCTAAAACTTTCAAAATTTTACATTTTGATTCGTTTTTGGCTCCAAATTTCTATTATTTCATAAAACCTTACAAAAGTATGAGATTTTACGGTACTAAATATTGAGTACATGACTTAAGGGTGGGCAATTGTTGAACCAATAATCTGTTGGAAATGGTGATCGAGCACCATTCACTTTTTGTATGAATATTTGATATTTATGGATTATAATATTTATTTTATCATGGTTATTTATTTATTTATATGGTATAACTCCTACTTTTATTTATATATATTGTAAATCTAAAAGTTAGATTACTCTAAGAGTTAGAGATTTCGAGTTACACTCGGAACCTTATATGAATTTAGTAAAGACCCGAGAGTTACAACATATGGTGATATAGTTGCAAGAGTTGCAATTGGTGTTGAGAAATATCTTACATTCTCTCGAATATAAATTTTTCTTGGTCTAGATATATTGACATGGGTCGGTCATTATATTGGTAAGACAAGTGCATTGTCTATATATGTAATGGACATATGGTTTGTCTCAACAGACTGTGAGCTTGGCGGAAGTTCGTATAGAAATGCAGATATTCATTAGTTGAATGAGTATCGAACAAACTCATAAAAGATGACTAATAGATATTCCATAAAACTGTCAATAGTTGTCTTTTCGAGTTGAGTAGTTATTGTGGTCCTTTGACTTGAGACACCACAGTGGTCTTGTGAGTGATCCTCTATGCCTGATACCATGCATGTCAGAGACCTTTCATGGTCTGGTCTCTGAATGACTGTTAGGTATAGACCGATGCACACGAAGATCAGTGTGTGTTAAAATGAGGATTCGTCAGTCCATATGGTTGGATTATGTTTCCATAAATTTTTCAGAGTATATTTCGGAAATCTTTTGGCCGAAAGTTCGTTAAAGAAATTGTTTCTTTAACATTATAAATGATATTCAAAAAGAGTTTTGTTATATTATTTATTATTGGGAATATAATTATGAAAATTTATTTTTATATTGAGAAGATAAGGTTTTGACAGTATAACTATAACCTTACTCAATTGGAGACGGTAATGACGAAGGGATATACATTACATTTTAACCTCGACTTGTATAGTTCGAAGTGTCATGTTTTTTAGTCATGATTTGTAGGTGGACAGGCCTTCATGAAATATGTATATAAATATATGAGATCATAGGTATATATATACGGAACAACCGAACTGAACCTAGAGAGATCCATTATATTAAGTTTACTCGTTGAGCACTTGTAACGACCGGTAATTCTTACTACTGCCTACTGTAATATCGTCACGTATGAAGCGAAGACATGTAAAATAAACTATGATGGGACCCCAGTATATCTATAAAAAGAATTTGGAGACGAACGGTAGACTTCTCGAAGTCCCGGGACGGAACTGTATCGTATTTATTTTTGATTGCCCATAGTATTTTGGGCATAACTTTACCATACGATCTCCGATTTTTATGAATTTTATATCGTTGAAAAGCTTAAACCGAGGCCTACAACTGCCACGTTAAACATTTTTCCAAATTCGGATCATAATCAGGTCAAAAACGCGAGTTCAAATCTGGATGAATAGTGATTTCGGATCCAAATGACAAAAACACTAAATTTCTCCATTTCTCTAGATATTTCTACACCCTTCTTTGTATCAATTAGGTCCTACTATAAAAGGACCCTATTCACTATTACCAAATATGAAGGAAGCCGAAAGAAAAAGAGGGGGAAGAAGAGAGGAGAAGAAGAAAAGAAAAGGAAGAAGAAGGAGAGAAAGAAAGAAGAAAGAGCAAGGATAAAGCAAAGAAGAAAGCTAGTTGTGAGTTTCCTTTCTCTTATATCTCCTTATTTTTCAGTTTTAAGCTTGGAATAATGAATGCCTCAAAATCCACCATGAATCCTAGATATCTAAGTTGTGCATTTTGACTTCAATGGAGAAGAAAGCATGCATATCTAAGCATTTGATGATAGTCTTAAGCATGAGTTATAGTCTTTTTGCAAAATGCCCAAATCTATTTCCTCATGAAGGGTTGGCCGAATATGTTAAGGTTCTTAGGGGGAGTATTTTTACTTCTTTGATGATAATTGATGATGAAGCATGTGTTTGATGAGATTTTGATATGAGTTTGTGTTGGTTTTGAATTGAGAAGTTCAAGTTCCATTTTTCTTGTAATGGCCAAGTAGTACCTTATATGTAGGGGCTGACTTCTAGTAGGTTTTAAGATTTGATGATGTTAGTATGTGATTGTTATGTAAAATGAGGTAGAATTACCTAAGGGTATAAGAACGAGAGAATTTTGGCATGTCGCACACCAAGTGTTCGACATAATGTCACACTTAATTTAATTAAAGAAAATAAGCACAATTCTTATGTTGGAGAGAGTGTTTAAGATAATGAAAACTCTGATGAGGGTTTCCGGATTAAATGCACTAAATGAGATGGCGAGATAAGGAAGTTAGAGAGTGAAGTCAATTCTGTCTCATTTCGGACAGGCTGTGCTTGGAAGTTTATAACTTGAGTTTTATAAGTCCGATTGATGAACTGTAAAATTCTGGGTAAACTAGATACATAGAGAAGTAACATATCCAAATTTCAGAATTTTTGGACTTAAGATGAGACCGGATCGAATTTTTGAAGTCAGGCTATCTGCTGCCCCTGTGTGCAGTTTTTCCAGTCGCGCGACCCCCGAACATCAGTCCATAACTTGAGTTCTAGGAATCGAAACTGCAATCCGTAAAATCCAACATAAAATAGACACATAAGGAAATCACATACTCAAAAATCAGATTTTTTAGACTTAAAATGAAATTGCAGAAAAATTCAGAAATTGGAGTTAGAGCAGTGGCGAACTGGTCCAGTTCTCTGCTGCGTAAGGTGAGGAAAGTGCCTTATATCTTGAGTCCTAGGAGTCCAAATCGAGATCCGTAAAAAATGGCATAAAGTAGACTCATAGATGAGTATTCTATAAAAAAAATTCAGCTCCAGAACTGATCCCCTCTATTTATACCGAATTTTCAAAGTCAGGTCACTGTCAGTGACTCTTCTGTTTTTGATGTAGGAGTTGTAGACGCGTAATGATTTGCGTAACCACGAAATAAACCTCGTAAAAACTCTATAGGGTGCTATAACGTGTTAGAACACAGCGGGGGTGATAATTCATGCATTGCACATTTATTCTTATCTATGGGAATATTCTCGTTGTAGTAGCTAACAAATTTATTCTTATTCATATATATAGATCGGCCTCAAGATTCTCAGGGACCTTTCACCCCGTGAAGGGATTCATCTCAGCCGTATACAGTGAGTGGACACTTTATCTTTTGCTTGATTTCTTTATTACTTGTATTTAAATACCAGACTTACTTTTCAGCAATTAGGGCGTTAGCCAAGTTTGTTTTTATATCATATATGATTTAGCATGTTTTGAGAAGTTTTATGGAAAACAGATGTTTCAGTTTGAGTTTTATGTTTTTCAGAAAATGTTTTATGGTTTTTCGGGGCATGAGGTAAAAACTCACCCCAGTATGTAACTTGAGATACAGATGGAATTGACGGATACAGAGAGCATGTGCACATGTTGAGGACTGGGGGGACGCCCCTAGATCCTCAGCGCTCAGATGGTACATTCCTGGGCGGAGATGCGCCGATGGGTGGAGATGCGCCTACGGGCGGAGATGCGCCTTCGGGCGGAGATGCGCCTACGGGCAGAGATGCGCCTTCGGGCGGAGATGCGCCTTCGGGCGGAGATACGCCTACGGGCGGAGATTCTGTTTTCAGAAAAAGGATTTTCAGTTTTCAGAAAAAGGATTTTCAGTTTTCAGAAAAGAGTTTTAGAAAAGAATTTAGAAAGACGGATTTAGAGTAAAGTACAAGAAAGAGTTTTCAGTTTTCAGATTCTTAGTAAACAGTTTTCAGAAACCAGTGTTTTAAAGGCAGTTTTCAGAAATATGAAGTTTTGGAATACAAAGATTTCATATAGAGATGTTTTGAAAATATGGTTTTAAAGCTAAAAGATTTTTATATCAGTTTTCAGTCATTGTCCACTCACTTAGATCGTATAGCGATCTAACCCCCCTCCAGTCTTTATGTTTTGCAGGAATTTCTAGGAGGACGAGCTCGGGAGGACGGATACTGATGCAGTCACCAGGGATGAAGTCCACTAACATTGAGTCATATAGTATAAGAGTCCAGTCAGTGTCAAGTAGAAGTTTCTGTATGCATTAGTAGAGTATGAGAAATCAAAAACATATGTTAATTTGTGTAAAGTAAAGTATTTTGTATTCATAGATATGAGAAATAAATGCATTTCAAATTGAGTATGGTTTATATACATGACATTGCATTTGAACATATTAGAATGCAGTCAGAGAGTCAGAGGCTTATGGGGTTAGTGTAGCTATCCCCTATCGGTAACATCTCCCAGATCATGATGTTGTACAAAGATGTATCAGAGCATGGTCTAGGGAGTCAGTGACTGCAGTGGGTAGAGTGTGGGGTCTTGTATACGTAGTATGTCCGGGATACCCGGTTAAGGAACTACCTCTCCAGTATCTGATCCTCGAGTACGTCCTCAAAGCTTTATAGACAGGTTAGTAAATATTTCACAGCTATTTGAATTCCTTTTTCCTCACTCTAGTTAATGATCATTCCATAGTCATCTTAGACTATTCTCTGAAGTTCTGAATAAGCTAGGAAACCAGATGATAAGTCCCAAAGAAAGTTGAAAAGAGAGCAAAGGAGAAAGGAAAAGCTAGAAGAAAAGATACATAAATGCTTGAAACAGTTAGAAACAGAAATGTATAGAGATAGAATTAAATAGAAAAGCCTAAAAATATCCACCTAAAGGAGTAGAAATAAAAAAAAATGAAGCTATAAGAGAAGTAAGACAAGATAGAGGGTATAGAATCAGAGCAGTAAGCAAGACACTAGAACCCATAGTAGTAAAAGAGAATAACGAAAGTCCCAACGAGTATTAGAGTTGCTTAGCAGACTTAAGATTCCCTTCCTACTCAAGAAATCCTTTCAAGAAAATCCGTTAGTCTTCGAAATCTTCTCATAGAAGACGAATTTCCCAATTAACGAAGAATAGCCAGAGAGACAACTAAATTAAGGAACCTAGAACAGTATTGAGAGCTCTAACGAACCTAAATGTCGAAAAAGATTTAAACAACTCCAGACACTCAAACCTCGACCCAGATCCTTAAGAACGAAGCAGAAAGGGCTAGATACCGTATCCTTAACAACCCGATGGAGATAAAACCTTAAATTATCCAATCTTCAAACTCTTCAATGACACAAGATCAGATGGTTGTCCTAATAGAGCCTACCTCATAGGTATAGATGACTGAAGAGATCGGATAAAAGTTTACTGACCGGCGTAAACACCACGTATAACGCAAGCGCACGTATCGTTCAAGTAGTATAAAATATCGATCCCACGAGGACTTAAGATCTAATCTATTAATTTTTGAAGTCAAATGATTACTAGTATCTAACAGGTTTTTTGATTGATTTGAAATGGTGACGATTCTAAATTTTAAAAACAAGTAAATAAAATTGTTCGAAAGTAGGTTTTAAGAAAATTCAATATTAAAAACTATCTAGGGTTGTGATTTCTTCCAATATCATTTTAAAGATGAAGTGGTTATTTTATATTTGTGTAATAAACCGGTTTACTAACTTGGAACACTAAATTATGCAAAAGCCTCTGTCGATGGTCCGACGCAATACCCAGTTTACCCAATTGAACCATATGTCTATGTCAACCAAATTATCTGGATTCATTAAGTTTAAGTTCCAATTATGGCTACCCCCGCCCGACAGGTATATGTCTATCCTGTAAGGAAATCTATTAAAGGGTTATCTATCCTCAAGGAAGATCGTGGGCTATTAAGTCTAAGGCTGAAACCTAAAATCCCTATGTCTAGTTCATTTTAGATTTACCACATCAATCTTATTGGTGATCAGACAACAAGAAGCATTAAGCTTAAGACTTAATAAGTAAACCTTTAAATTACCCAAACTATATTTAACCCTTTATAAACCAGTGATATTGAATTTCATCACAACTCCAGATAATTGGCTTAGTTACGACACCTATTTACGGGTAGTAAAAAAAACTTAAATAAAATAAAAGACATAAAGTAAAATACTGAAAATTAAATGCTGAAAAATTAAATGCTGAAAGTAAATGCTGAAATTAAATACTGAAAATTAAATGCTGAAAGTAAATGCTGAAAGTAAATTGCTAAAAAGTAAATTGCTGAAAAGTAAATAAAGTAAAATTACAATAAAAGAAAATGCTGAGGTAAAATGATCCACTTTTATTACTTCTATTTTAGATATCTCCCTTAAATAATATATTAACTTTGCATGATAATTACCAACCAGCCATATAGGCGGTATCCAGATTAAGTCAAATTATAATTAATTACCAACCGACCAATCAGGCGGTATCCAGTTTAGTCAGGTTAAAACCAATTTAAATAATTACCAACCGACCAATATGGCGGTATCCTCGTTAAGTCAGGTTTTAACTAGTTTATATATTATAATTAAGGGAGATTAATCTAAATATTAGTAATAAAAGTTTTACCTTTTAACCCAGCAAAGGGGAGTTACCTCCTCATTACTGAAAAGTAAAAACTGAAAATTAAATAAAGAAAAATATTGTGCGTAAAAGTAAATTGCGGAAAGTAAAAACTGAAAAGTAAAGAAAAGAAAGTGCGAAAACGAAATTAATTACTGAAAGCTGTAAATAAACAAACAAGATACAATCTTCTTAGTATTCTTAAGGAATTCCTTAGAAGAAAGTATGAATTTTACAAATGAAATGGCTTGGTATTTATAGGCAAAATTTTGCCTCCATCAAATCATCCACCAAATCAATTATTAATTGCTCCACTAATTGCTCCACCAAATCCATTATTAATTGCTCCACTAATCTCTTATCATGTTTGGTGATGATTTGATAATTTTTATTATTTATTTATTAATTTATTTTTTTGCTTTGAAAATGATTGAAAGTGACTTTAATAATTACACACTACACACTTTTGGATGGTTCATCAATTTCGGGCATGAAATCTTCAGAATTCGAAATTATTTTATCTTTAAAAGTTGTAGATCTTTGAGTCTTGTTTAATCTGGAACTTGAATCAGCTCAATCCGATATCTGAGTAAAAAGTTATGCCCAAAATACGACAGATGCGCAAAACTGGAATTTCCAAAACTGCACTTCGTCAAAACTCCCTTTCAAGTTTCCAATCTCCAAAATTAAAATATCAAGTCCAATAATTGCCCTTATTTGACCCATATTTCATCCTAAATGATTTTTTGGGACTCGATATTATTTTATCTGCAAAATAAAATAAAACACATCCAAACGTTCATCAAACCCGAAAACTAAACAAAATATTAAGTTAAAGGGGCGGTAAATATTGATATATTTTCCGCTCATCACACCACCCCCCAAACCTAACATTTTGCTAGTCCTCGAGCAAAACAACAAAATAAAATACAAGAAACAATTAAAATTAAACTATGCCACTTTCGTAGGATCACGATTGCATTTAGCATATGCAACAACCCTTTAAACCCCTAGGTGTCCCTAGTGGACGAGTTGTAGTCTCGTGAGGGTTTACAGCAATGATACCCACAAAAAATTTTATAAAAGTAAAAAGGTGTGAAACTAATGCACACAAAAGCAAAAAGACAAGCGAAAAGAGAATAAAGATGTTAGTGACTAATCAGGTGAAACTTCTACTCCAAGTTACTAGTTGTTTTGTTTCATTCTAAATTACCGAATAAGTAAATTCTCCGATTATTTTTACCATTCTCCATATACACAGCCAACAAAATATTAAACAACTCATTTTTGCCCACAACAGTCATAAGTGCAGTTGATAAGAGAGTAATATTTTTGTCCTAAAGTTCTATCAGATTTCACACCTTTTTGTAGCAATTGAATAATTTTTCTCATTTTTCTGATTTTTTCTTTGATTTTTATTTTTTTTTCTATTTTTTATTTATATACAATACCTTCCGTCTATGTAGCGAGTGTTGGGTCGGTGGCTCCCAAACCAGTTGGCTTTAGGGCACTAGGTGTTAAGACACCCCTACAGACTTAATTACCCAGACTTCAGATATAAATATATATTTTTTTTTTGCAGCATCTCCGATCCATGTAACGAACTTTGAGCCAGTGACTCCCAAACCAGTTGGTTTTAGGGCACTAGGTGTTAAAACACCCTTACAGACTTAATAACTCGGATCTCAGACGTTTTATTTTTTTATTTTTTTATTTTTTTTTTTACTCCATTGCTTTTTGAGATGTTTCTTCCAATTAAACTAGAGCACTGAATATTACAAACTTTTCAATTTTAGCTCATGTCCGTATGTTACTATATATGTTGATAATATCTGTCAACTGAGCATATGAAGATCCTTTTAGTCAGTATTATGGAGAATTTACAAATTAAATAATTCAAAATGAAATAAACAAAAATTAACTTGTTTCGAAATAGGTTTGAGATACGTCTCAGAAGTGGAAACTCCTTACTCAGCACTACCCTTACCAATTTCACCTTTTTAGTCAGAATAAAAACAAAAACACAAAATATTTTTGTAATTTTTGAAAATTTTCCATTTTTTTTTGTATTTTTCGAAAAATTTTGGACTAAAAATAAAAATAACACAAACTAAAAATCAAGGTACTGATCAACTAATTCCCCCTCCCCCAAACCTAAATGAGACATTGTCCCCAATGTCGTAAACAGTAAAAGGAGAGTTAAGAAGGTTGTACCTGGTTAGCTGAAAATCTACAGGAAATTAAAGGTTAAGATCCAGATTAATCCGACGCCTCTTACCACGATCGTCCTCGGACCAATTTATCTTTGAAAGGATAGGGTCAACTTGTGGTTCATAGGCTATGAGTTGGTCTATTAGATCCGGAGCAGTTCTTGCAGTGAAGAGGAGTTCTTTCATAGGTTTTGACACAAACTCATTTTCTTCGGGCATCATCAAGAAACACACAAAGAAAATCATAAAATCCATCAACATTAAACAGTCCAAGCGGTTTCTGGTGTATGTTCAGGTTCGCCCAAGATAGAACTATAAAAATTTCCTCCAATGTACCCAAGCCACCTGGCAAAGCGATAAAAACATCAGCACGGTTAATCATTTCTACCAGTCGTTCAGACATACCTGGCACGATCAGTTCCTCTCCGTTTGATGATCCAATAAGATTTGCATCTACCAAGGTTTTGGGATGATTCCCAAAACGGACTGCCTCCTTCCTGTACAGCCTTTGAAACGATCCCTATAAGTCCGAGATTGCCTCCCATATATTAAGTGTATATTTCTTGCAGCTAAGACTCGACCCAATTCCTGTGCTGCTTCTATGTATTGTGGTTTAGTTCCAACACTACTCCCGCAAACACACAGATGTTTTCAACTCGTCTTCTTGAAGTGGCTTCCATTTTTTATGTATTTCTTTTTCAACTCTGGATGCCTTCAAAAGTGCAATGACGGGCTGAATTTATAGTACATGAAAAAGGGTGAGTAATAATAGCACAAGTATCTTCCAGAGGACGATTAGTACCGAAATATTATCGTGATAGTCAAAAAGGTCTGGATCCTGTCGGAGAAAATACAACAAAAAAAATTATAATTATTAAGAAAAGACAAAGAGATATAATATTTACAAGAAAAGTAACGGTTTGATTGACGTCTATGCGTCAGGGACAAGCTTCCCATCCAATTTTCTTATAAATTGGCAAACAGGGTCTTTTTGAGTCAGATTCCTGACTTAACAGTTGTCTTTCTTTTTGAATTGTGTATGTAATTTGCGAATGGCTATATGAACATATCCACTGGGATGCGTCTCAAGAGTTGAAGATATTCATCTACAGACTCCTTACTCAAGCCATCCCTAATGAATTTAATTTTATCTTCGCGATTATCAGACACCATTCCTAAAGAACGACAACGAGTGTTGCAATTAAATCGTGCACATTTGTAACAAACACCCATTTGCTTAGCTCTACGTTTTCTTGCATAGGTGCTTCTTCCAAAACCAGGCAGATATGAAATAAGAGTCAGAAGACTAACCTGCCAATCGGACTCGTGCTTCAATTACCCAATGAATATCATTAGGAATACCATGGATTGTCAATAACCTCATCCGTTCCAAGCGAGCTTTAAAGACTTTTATCAGAGATTTTTGAGGGAGAGTAGGAAATTGCTTGTGAAGATTTGCGAGAGCTTCTTCCATCTTGAAATGTCTTAACCTGCAAAAAACTAAACACAACAATTAAATCACACACCAAATCACAATATATACAAAAATTGCATGGGTTGCCTCCCTGCTAGCGCTAAGTTTAAAGTCGTCAGTCAGACTTGACTTCTCGAACGTTAAGCTGGATCTGAAAGTGTAACACTTTATTTTTGTCGCTCAAATGATTCTCCCCAGTAGTGCTTGACACGCTTGTTTTTAACCTTGAAAGTTTTGTTAGCGTCAGGATCATGTATCTCAACAGCTCTATTTGGTAAAACTTTGGTGATCACAAATGGACCTGACCACCGTGATTTTGGCTTCCATGGGAAGAATTTCACCCTTGATTTGTTTAACAGTACCTTCTGCCCTGGTTCCAGTTGTATGCGCACTAACTTCTCATCATGTCTTTTCTTGCCCTTTTCTTTGTACAATTTGGCATCTTCAAAAGGCTGATTGTGAAATTCCTCCAATTCGTTGAGCTGGTGGAACTTTTTCTCTTCTGTTGCTTGTAGAGCAAGAATTGGCTCTTTCAGTGCAAAAGATGCTTTATCTTTAGGCTCCACAGGCAATTGACATGTTTTAAGTTTGTCAGTAGAACTTTGTCTTTCATCAGAGTTCTGAATGGTACTGTGTATCACATCGAGTTTGAAACATTCCTCCTTCTTTTCATCATCTGGGAAATTCATGGCCTTGAAAACATTGAATGTTACTTCTTGGTCCTGTACTACCCTCATGGTTAGTTCTCCTTTTTGTACATCAATAATGGTTCGACCTGTAGCCAAGAACGGTCTCCCGAGGATGATTGGCACGTCTGCGTCTTCTTCATATCAAGGACAATAAAATCTGCTGGGAAAATGAATTTGTCAACCTTGACCAGCACATCCTCAACTACGCCTCTTGGAAATACGAGCGTTCTATCAACAAGTTGCAGTGAGACTGAAGTTGGCATTGTTTCTCCAATATGTAATTTCCTGAAAATAGAAAAAGGCATCAAGTTAACACTAGCACCTAAATCACATAAAGCCTTACCAAAGTTATGTCTCCTATGACGCAAGGAACAGTGAAACTGCCAGGATCTTTCAACTTCGGGGGAAGTTTCCTCTGAATGATAGCACTGCATTCTTCTGATAATGCTACTGTCTCGTAATCTCCCAATCTCCGCTTTCGGGAAAGAATATCTTTCATGAATTTGGCATAGGTGGGCATTTGTTCCAACGCTTCTGCAAATGGAATGTTGATATGCAGCTTTTTAAGATTTCCAGGAACCGAGAAAACTGCTTGTCCAATTTTTCTTCTGAAGACGTTGAGGAAAAGGTGGAGGTGGAGTGATCTGTTCTTTTTCCTTTGCTTCTTTTTCCTCCATCTGTTGCTTTGTTTCTTTTGGAACTTCCTCAGCAGTTGTTTTGGCTCCAACATCTTTGTTGATTTCAGTACCGCTTTTTAACATGATGGCATGACATTGTTCCTTCCCCATGTTTCTTGGATTTGGCTCAGTGTTGCTAGAAAGGGTACCTGGCGGTCTGTAACTCTGAGCATTTGCCAGTTGTCCCATTTGATTCTCCAGTGCTTTAATAGAAGCATATTGACTTTGAATTAATGCTGATTGGGATTGAAACATAGCATCATATCTTGCTGCTTGAGAGTCGTGTGTTGCTTCTAACTTTTTCAAGTGGGTCAACACTTCTGTTATTCCTGGTTCATTTGCCTGCTCCTGGCTTTTGTTCTGTTGTTGGAATTCAGGTGGTGGATAGTTTTGTTGTTGGCCTAAATTGTTGCTCCATGAAAAATTGGGATGATTCCTCCACCCTGGGTTGTAGGTGTTGGAATATGGATTGTTCCCCTGTCTGTTGAAATTGTTGACAAAATTCACTGTCTCTTCCTGCTGAACTGGTTCTGGTGCTCCTTTATATGATGAACTTGTGGATCCATCATTAACCTTCATGTTAAGAGTTTCCAGATTTTTGCAAATCATATCCAGCTTGACATTCAGTGTTGTGTTGGCTCCAACTTCATAAATTCCTGCGATTCTTTGGATCATGCTCCTTTCTGTTGGCCACAAAGAATTATTGTTGGCCATTTCTTCAATTAAATCCCAAGCCTGATCTTCTCTTTTGCCATTAGTGCTCCTCCAGCAGCAGCATCAATTGTGGTTCTCATTATTCCAGAAAGTCCATTATAGAATGTTTGGACTTGAAGCCATTTTGGAATCTCATGGTGAGGACATTTCCGGAGCAAATCTTTGTACTTTTCCCAAGCTTCGCAGAGGGATTCTGAATCTTGTTGTACAAAGGATGTGATGTCATTCCTCAACTTTGCAGTTCTGGCCGGTGGAAAGTATTTTGCAAGGAATTTGGTGGCTAGAGTGTTCCAAGTTGTGATAGAACCTGCTGGTAGTGAATGTAGCCAAGCTTTAGCTATGTCCTTCAAGGAGTATGGGAAAACTTGCAGTCTCATTGCTTCTTCTGATGCTCTGTTGTAGTTGAAAGTACCGCAAACTTCCAGGAAGTTACTAATGTGGGCATTAGGATCATCAGTTGCATTCCCCCCGAACTGAACTGACTGCTGAATCATCTGAATGCATGTTTTGATGTCACACGCATTTGCTGGTAAGGGAGGAAGTACAATACATGAAATGAGTCTGTCAACCACCGGAATGGTTCTGTCTCGAATGGGAATTGGTGGTGCAACCTCCAACGGTTCAGGTTCCATGTTGACTAAAGCTTCTTAGCCTTCTCGCCTTTCCCTTCTCAACTGTCTGATGGTTCTTTCAATTTCTGGGTCAAGCGATCGGAGTTCAAAGCTTGTGGTTCGTCTCATGTAGTTTCTGAGAACCTGAAACACAAGAAAACAAAAACAATAAGTAAAAAGAAATTAGATACAAGTAACGTATCTAACCCCTAAATTAATAGTGAAAGATAAATAAGTCCCCGGCAACGGTGCCAAAAACTTGACCAGCGTAAACACACACGTATAACGCAAGCGCACGTATCGTTCAAGTAGTATAAAAATATCGATCCCACGAGGACTTAATATCTAATCTATTAATTTTATGAAGTCAAATGATTACTAGTATCTAACAGGTTGTTTGATTGATTTGAAATGGTGACGATTCTAAATTTAAAAACAAGTAAATAAAATTGTTCGAAAGTAGGTTTTAAGAAAATTAAATATTAAAAACTATATAGGGTTGTGATTTCTTCCAATATCATTTTAAAGATGAAGTGGTTATTTTATGTTTGTGTAATAAACCGGTTTACTAACCTGGAACACTAAATTATGCAAAAGCCTCTGTCGATGGTGAGACGCAAATACCCAGTTTAACCCAATTGAACCATATGTCTATGTCAACCAAATTATCTGGATTCATTAAGTTTAAGTTCCAATTATGGCTACCCCCGCCCGACAGGTATATGTCTATCCTGTAAGGAAATCTATTAAAGGGTTATATATCCTCAAGGAAGATCGTGTAGGGGTTTTAGGGGCAGAATCCGTAACGCAGCGGAAGCGGTGGAAAATCGTATTTTCCGATTTCAAAACTTTTTCTCGGATTAATTAAATAAACATATTTATTTAATTATCCAATAATCAAATTATGAAATAAAATTCAAATGAATCATATTTAAGTGAATTTACCGAAATGCCCTTACATTGGTATTTTGTCCATTTTAGTCCGAAATTGATCAAATCAATTTTGAATGATTCTAAATCATTTATAAGATGAACTTAGCATGTTCAAAACATTAAAACACCAAGGGCAACATAAATCCCCAAAATTCCAAGTTTGGCCGAGAGCCTCCATTAGGTGGCCAAATTGTGCATTTTGCACTTTCATGCTTCAAGACACATCCAAATGAAATCCAATCAACATGAAACTTTATATGCATCATATAAACATCCTAATACACCATATAAATGAAAAGCCCCAAATTTGGAAGTGGTCTTAAACCCTAATTTTTCAATTTCTTCAAATTGGACAAATTAGACCAAATTGGTTAAATCCAATACTTCAATCATGTTTCTTCCATCCAAATCAAGTCTCAACACAATGAAACAACTATAGAACAATTCTAGGTCATTTAAGAGTGGGTCAATAACTCTAGAATGGCAACAAGGTTCTAAAACCTTAAAAGAATGCTTATTACTACACTAGTAATAAACTTCCAACATCATACATGCATTTCACCTTCATCAAACTTTTATCCATCAAAAGTACAAAGAATAAAGAATAGAAAAACTCAAGAACATCACAAGATGTTGTCCACAACAAGAGGAACAAATTACTCTCTAATGGAAGGTTGGAAATACTTACTAAATTCCAAGCTTTTCCTTGTTTTTCTTTTCTTTTCTCTCTACCTTCTTTGCCTTTTTTTAATGGAGTTTTGATAAAGTGAAATGGTTCCTTAAACCCTAAAATTAAATGAAACAATATATACTTGCCCAAATGAAGGCCTTGGCCGAATTTGGCCTAAAGGAAATGCAAGTTATACTAGTTTCATTTCATTTCAATTTCATTTGCCAAGTTGATAAAATGATCATTACATTTTAATGACAATTTCAACTTAGTCAACAATGGCAACATGAAAAATATAACCATTATATTCAATTAGGGTCATGGCCGAAATTTAGCAAAAAATTAAAGGAAAAAGATATTTTCATTTTTCAAACAATTTAAACAAATATCTTAAGAAGTCAAAATCAATTTGACAACCATTTCCTTTAATGTATAAGTCAACAATTGCAACTTATAATCATTTCCTAACTTTATCATTTGGTGAGATATTTATATTTTAATTATATTAATCATTTAACAATTAAATAATTAATTAATTAATTAAATACAAATATCTCAAATATATGTATTATATTTACTTTAAATATCTCAAATACATATATTAATGATATATGTCAAATACATTTATTTGATAATTTATTAATGTGTATTTAATAATATCATATATTAAATACAAATACACATTAATTAGGAAATGACGGTTCGACCCGTTCGCATGTATTTTTCGTTTAACGTTTAAACGATTTATAAATAATCATCATTATTCATACAAGTTTCCCTAGTGCTCTACGAGTATGTTTCATTATTGAGACTCTCTAGATTCAGGTATATCCGTCATGAAATCCAATTTCATGTGCATAATCTATCCACTCGTAGATTATGACGATCACGGATAAACTAGTTTCATTATTGAGACTCTCTAGATTCAGGTATATCCGTCATGAAATCCAATTTCATGTGCATAATCTATCCACCCGTAGATTATGACGATCACGGATAAACTAGCTGAATCATACAGGTCGAGGTCATTGCATACATATAATCCCTCCGTCACAGGTATCCAGATAATCCCAGAGATATAGATGTAAACGTCAAATCTCTATAGGTATTATCTCGTCGACGTATCTATTAGCAATCTCTAAATAACACTCGGAACTTACTTCCGATGTATACTGTGGCCACAGATTTAACAGACTGCTAATAATATATGGACTACCTATGCTCTGTACACAGAACTGACGGATCTTATCTTGACACACACAGGATATCCTGAGGATCGATCCACACCCAACGAACAGGCGGAGGTCTGATCTAAATAGATCGGTGACGTGACTGCCATCTAACTGTGGAGGATGTCTCATACATCCACAGTGGTGTCTCAAGTCGAAGGACCACTATGCTACTCAACCCGAGAAGATTCTTATTGACGTTGGTGTACCATCCATTAAGAATCTTCGGTGAGTCGTTCAGTGTTTATCCATTATAAACACCTACACGTCTATACGAGTCTCCCTAGACTCATGGTTCATTGGGATAAACCATCGGACCAAGTCTCGATATACGACATGTACTGGTCTCAACAGATTTGACTAATCGACCCGTGTTAGCAAATCTTGACCAGGAACTATGTTTAATAATATTCATATAGCAGTGACACTTCCCAATGTCAATTACAAACTAACTTTGTAATTGTGTACTGCATTATATATTATCGGGCCTTTGTCTAATATATACATATCACTAAACCACATTTAGTTTCAATCTAATCGTAATCAGATCGAATACGTATATAAGAACAAGAGGTGCAACCATAAACAAGTAATATTATGGAATAAGGGGATGTTCGTATTCATGAATCAGACATAAATACAGTCCGGATTGGCGCTCTGAGCACCAACCCCAACAATTTCTCCCACTTGCTCTAGTGCCAATCCACTGTATCATATACATGTCTCAATGTGCATCGTATGTACATGGTCCTCAAAAGCTCACCCAGTACTTAAGAGGAAGGCAACAAAAACAAGTCCGCTATGACATATTGAGTTTGTCAAACAAACTCTATCGTTTCCCGTAGTCAACATCATTCATATTTTGTAGAATCTAGATTATACATTAATATGACTCTGATGCTACATCAGTATTGTGCTATAGCTACTGAGTTGTCCAAGTATTTAAGGATCAAATCCAAAATACTATGAAGACAACCGTAAGCACAATCACAATTCAAAAAACTTCTAATTTAAAAGGTCACTATGCAACTTCATAAGTCAATACTTCAAAAGTTGCATTTTGATTCCACTAAATAGTAGAATCCTTCGTGACACTCCCACTGCATCTTTTGGAGGATGTCTCATACATCCACAGTGGTGTCTCAAGTCGAAGGACCACTATGCTACTCAACCCGAGAAGATTCTTATTGACGTTGGTGTACCATCCATTAAGAATCTTCGGTGAGCCGTTCAGTGTTTATCCATTATAAACACCTACACGTCTATACGAGTCTCCCTAGACTCATGGTTCATTGGGATAAACCATCGGACCAAGTCTCGATATACGACATGTACTGGTCTCAACGGATTTGACTAATCGACCCGTGTTAGCAAATCTTGACCAGGAACTATGTTTAATAATATTCATATAGCAGTGACACTTCCCAATGTCAATTACAAACTAACTTTGTAACTGTGTACTGCATTATATATTATCGGGCCTTTGTCTAATATATACATATCACTAAACCACATTTAGTTTCAATCTAATCGTAATCAGATCGAATACGTATATAAGAACAAGAGATGCAACCATAAACAAGTAATATTATGGAATAAGGGGATGTTCGTATTCATGAATCAGACATAAATACAGTCCGGATTGGCGCTCTGAGCACCAACCCCAACAATTTCTCCCACTTGCTCTAGTGCCAATCCACTGTATCATATACATGTCTCAATGTGCATCGTATGTACATGGTCCTCAAAAGCTCACCCAGTACTTAAGAGGAAGGCAACAAAAACAAGTCCGCTATGACATATTGAGTTTGTCAAACAAACTCTATCGTTTCCCGTAGTCAACATCATTCATATTTTGTAGAATCTAGATTATACATTAATATGACTCTGATGTTACATCAGTATTGTGCTATAGCTACTGAGTTGTCCAAGTATTTAAGGATCAAATCCAAAATACTATGAAGACAACCGTAAGCACAATCACAATTCAAAAAACTTCTAATTTAAAAGGTCACTATGCAACTTCATAAGTCAATACTTCAAAAGTTGCATTTTGATTCCACTAAATAGTAGAATCCTTCGTGACACTCCCACTGCATCTTTTGTGACTCTTTATGACGTAGACTGTCTAACGTCATAATTAGTCTCAAAACTAATATGACCCTAATGGTTGCAGACTATATTCTCCATGAATTAGAAACTCGTTCTTAATATCTCAAAGATCACAAAGAACGTGTTTCAATATCCATCATATGGTCTATAAGTTGTCAAAATAACTCGTAACAATTACGATTAAATCGACATCGATAATCGCATGTAATAAAGTATTCACTATGTCATCATCAAATGATACATAATATTGTTTAGACATTCTAATCAATATCTCTTTCGAAAAAGGAATCATCCTATACGAAAGATGAATAGTATGTATAAGACATACAATAACTGTCGAACAGTTATACTAACTGTCATACAGATAGCCTTGTTATGTCCTTCATTAGATCATATCTAATGTACGACTAATAGGGGTATCTCACAAGTCTCCAAGTTTCATATCATATATAAAACTTTATATCAAATATAACAGAGACTACTCCCACTGCTTTCACGGAGTAAATAAGACTTAGGTAAATCTTTTACCTCATAAACATCTCATTATTACTATAATAATGACAATGTCGTTAAGATATATAACACTAGAAAGTAATATGTACGCTCTCACTAACCCTTCTAATCATATATGTATTCTATATACTTTGACAAGATCAGACAATCTGACGATATCAAAAATAGAGAACACATACTTCTGGAAGACTTATCCGAGTCTACAATAGGCTCTATAAGCTAGCACATTAAACTGCGATCTCAGCAGAACACAAACTCTAGGGCCATTTCAGAATGAACTCTTCAAATAAGGAAATCACAACTGATCTCTTATCTGAATAAGTCATCCAAAAACGCCACTTTGCATTCTTTAGCTAAAATATACAGTTTATTATCAACATTAACCAATATATCTTTAATTGTTCAATTAGTGTGACTAGAGATAAGTTTTCTCAGAATCTACAATAGATTGCTGAGTATAACTTTTCTCACTGTCATACTATAAAGGTCAAACCTTTAATAAGCTCACATGGCTTCCGTTGTGCAAACAATTAGCACATATCATGAACTAATTCATAATGAAAGCGTAATCAAGTTCAAAACTTGATCATAGTAAGCTATGAACAATCTTAGATCTAAGGTTCAATGGTGAACTTCCAGAATCGATATCAAATATCGCTTCCATTAAAAGTCATAGGATATTTTTCTTCAATAAGAAAACAACGGAACCATTAAGTATCAAATACTCGTGAATGATTCTGTTATCCTATTGGACTTGCACGGAAGATGTATAAGGTTGCTTAATCTTATTAATTACATAGTTCCATTTATAATTTATCATTCTCACATTTGACTTCAATAAGTCAAGTCTTTTCTACAATAGTTAACA